>ML297199.1:0-34254 GCA_005239495.1 Nicotiana undulata | reverse complement strand
ATAGTATACCGGGTTCTCGACCCAAAACAGTATTTTATTTTTCAAGAAGTAGTATCAAAATACCCTGAGTGTCAAAACAATTTCACAGAAAATACTGAGTGAAAAATCATTACATAGCAGTGAGGAAAATAGTAAAAACATCCCCCAAGGGGTAAACAAATCGGCACTAGGCCCCAAACATGGCTTACATCCCAAAACATATCATAATGTAAAAATACTATTTAAGCAAAGGCTTAAAAATCGGTTTCGCAACTCAATAGTCGCCCAAATTAGGAACCATGTTCCAGAGTTTCCACCTCCNGCTCCAAATCTACCAAGTTCAGATTTTTATCATCAATATGGGCTCAAGGAACAATTTCCAATCGAAAGATATAAATTTTACTCAAAAATCCGAAACCGGGCAAAACCCGACCCCCGGTCCCGCGTCCCGAAACCTAGAAACTTTACAGAAAAGTGTTCTTCATCTTCCCACGAGTCCGTACATATAAAGAACACCAAAATCGGAGTCCGTTTGACCCCTCAAACCGACCCTTGAAGGTCTCAAAATCTCAAACCCTAAAACTCAATTTTTGTACTGATTTTCCATGAATTTACACTGGTTTTATGCTCTATAATCACCCATGATTGAATTTTAATGATTAGAACACTTACCTCTATGAAGAACAAGAATTTCTCTCTTCAAAATCGCTCCCAGGAGCTCTTTTCCGTACAACAATGGTGTAAAAATAAGGTTTAAGTCGCGGAGGGTTTATTTTATTTTTCTGAACAGTGGTTCCGCGCCTGCGGCCACTTTAGCGCACCTGCGGTCCCAGGTCCGCACTTGCGGAGAATCCCCAAAACCCGGCCTCCGCACCTGCGCTTGTCCTTCCGCATCTGCGACTTTGCAGGTGCGGAAAATACCTCGCACCTGCAGAAACTCTCCAGCCCCGCCAAGTCTCGCACCTGCGGCTCCCTACTCGCCCCTGCGAGACCGCACCTGCGGTCAAACTTCCGCAGGTGCGCAAATCTCTGTGATTCCACACCAGCAGCTTTTTGCTGCAAATTTCCAACTTCCGAAGTTCCCGTTAACCATCCGAAATCAATCCCGAGCCCCTCGAGACCCAACCAAACTTACCAACATATCCCATAACATCATTCAAACTTAGTTGCACTCTCAAAACACCAACACTAACATCAAAATACCAAATTTACATCGGATTCAAGCCTAAGAACTTGAAATTTCTAAAATTCACCAATGATGCCGAAACTGTCCAAATCAACTCCGTTTGACCTGAAATTTTGCAGACAAGTCCAAAATGACATTACGAACCTGTTCCAACTGTCGGAATTCCATTTCGACCTCGATAGCCTATTTTCCACTGCCGACCGAAATCGCCAAAAATTAACTTTCACCAATTCAAGCCTAATTCTAGACCGGACATCACAAAATTATTCTGAACACCCTCTTAAGTCCCAAATCACCTAACGAAGCTATACGAGCCATAAAATACGCATTCCGAGGTCGTTTACCAATAAGTCAACTCTTAGTTGACTTTTCCAAAGGCTATTTTTAAGGACTAAGTGCCTGAAGTCTCATTTAACCATTCCGATTCCAGCCTATCAACTCTAACACATTAATAACAGAATAACCAATCTATAATAAGTCAATAACAACAGTTAAAATGCAGGTTTCACGTAACGACAGACCGGATCGTTATAGTGTATGCAGACCTTACTCCTACCTAGTGAAGGTAGAGAAGCTATTTCAGATAAACCATCGGCTCAAGAAAAAAAGAAACATGTGAAATGGAAGAGAAGTAGTAATTTTGTGTCTAACTTAAATTCAATAGATGTAAAGTATTTGAGTACAAAATCCAATTCTTGGAATTGACATCATTGAGAGAATTAATCCAATAGCAACCAAAACTTGAATTAATTTCCTAAAACCAAAAAGAACTAAACAAGACTCTTTTGTGTTCTTTTTTGCGTGAAATTATGCAATCTTTTGAGTGCAATTTCTAGGGTTTGTTCACTCATATTAGCAAAACAAACTCTAAACCAACCAGGCTCTGAGCAATGACAAGAAGATCCTGGAGAAATATTCAACTTCACTTCACACAATATTGAATTCCAAAGTTCCAATTCACATTCCTTTGTAGGTTTATTTAATAATTGACTCAAATTCATCCAACAAAATAAACCTGCATTTCCTTTCAAACATTCAATTCCTGCACTCTTCAATCCATCAATGATCATTTCATATCTCTTCCTCAACCTCTCGCGATTCGTCTTAATGTATTTGTTCGTGAAATTCTTATCTGACAACATGGACGCCAAGAGTTGTTGTGTCTGAGATGAAATTAAGGTAAAACTCGACATTCTCCTAGCTGTTGTGACAACCTTATCATTGTATGAATAAATTGTTCCAACTCGAAATCCAGGGAGTCCTAAGTCTTTTGAAAGACTATAAACAATGTGAACTCTCTCTGAATCCTTGTAATTTCTTGATTCAAGAATTTCAGCAATGCTAATGAATTCTGATGAACAAAATACTGAACCAGAATAGATTTCATCTGAGACAAGATGGATGTTTTTTCGAACCGCGAATTCGAGAATTTCCTCAAGGATTGATCTTTGAATTGTTGCACCTAAAGGATTTGAAGGGTTTGTTATAAGTATTCCTCTAACTTTGATGTTGTTGGATTTTGCTTCTTCATAGGCTGATTCTAAGGCTTGTGGTGTAACTTGGAAATTATTTGAACTGTCACAATGGACTGGAATTATTTTTACACCTGTTCTCCACCTCAAATCTCTGTCAAACCTGTAAAAAAAAATAAAAGTAGGATCATAAGTTAATAGCATAACATAGTACCTAAGTTGTGAGTGAATAAAAATAAGGAAAATGTCCAAATTTACCTATCTACTATATGAAATCTTAAGGACCTGTTTAGCCATAGATTTTGCACTGTGTTCTGGAAAAAAAAAAATTGAAAATAATGTTTGTTCATAGAATAATATCAGTTTTTAAAAGAAAATTTGGTTTCTTTTTTAAGTTTCCAAAAACTTGTTTAGGGCAGTTTTTGGGTGAAATTTTTTCTTTACTCACAAAACTTCAGTTTTTCTCCAAATAAAATGCAAGTCCAAACGTAACTTCAACTTTCAAAAATTATTGTTCAACACAACTTCAAAAACTCATTTTTTCAAGTTTCAACCAAATCAAAATCCAAACGCTAGTTAAGTTTATCCTCCGTTATACTTTCAGATCATTCATACCATTGTCGTAAACAAAATAGTCTCGTCTTGATCATGACTTCGACAGAGCTCCTCCGTTATACTTCAGATTGGAGCTCCGCCAGGGTCAACGATAAATACTAACATGTGTTTTGCTAACGACAAGGGTATAAATGACCTCAAAGTAAAAACGAATAGTAAATTTAAGATGTTTCGTATAGTAAAAGGGTATTTTTGACCTTTTCTTCCAGATAAATATTAGTTACTATAAATAGAACTTACCCTGGATAGTAAGGAGTTGGAACAAGCAAAGCATCACCAGGATCAGCAAGAATAAAAGTTAATAACTCATTAGCAGCTGTTGCACCAGCTGTAATAACAATTCTTTCAGGATTAAATTTTGCCCTTCCACCTCTTATTTGTTCCATGAAGCTAGCCATTGCTTTTCTAAAAGAAACAAGTCCATGATAATCTTGAAATAAAGCATTCTCCTTAAAGCTAGAAATTCTTCCACTAGCTTCTTCTCTTTGTTTTTCCAAGTACTCTTCCAACAAATCAAATGACACCTATTCAAAGATTAAAAAAAAAAAACATAACATAAGGTTAGTTTAATTTTGTGGTAGTTTCTGTAATCATTTTTATCTAAAAACTTAAAGATGTTAAAAGTTGTTTAATTTTTATTTTCATAATTATATTCTCGTACGTCCATTCACGTGGGAGCTTGATTCTTTTTCACAAGCCAAATACGTAAAAAAAATTAATATATAATTAATTCAAACCTCTCTATAACAGTCTCGTTTGTTCCACTATTTTTTGGCTGATATAGTAAAGTGTTGTTATATAGGACATATGTTGTAACATAATTTCTGGAAAAAAAACAGGAATTTAATAATGAATGATTGTTATATAGGGATACTGTTATGGAGAGGTCTGACTGTATTCTAAGACTCTTTTTCAAGCTTGCTCGCCCATGTTGAGTCGAGGGAAAACGGCTCGAATGGCACAACCCCTCCTCACTCCAGAATGAAAGGGGTGAGACTAGAATTTAACGTGACCTCGACAGTACTATATTGAATTATGTGATCATCTCGTCTAAAAATTTAAATTAATTATATATATATATAATATATTCATCAACAATACTTACTTGATTTTCTGCCAATCCCATTTGAATAACTCCAGATGGGTTGTGAAATAGATCAAAAGGATTTTCATCATATGCTTTCCACCCTGCAAAATAAGGTGAATTTTCTCCATGTGTATCTGAGACTGCAACTTTTGATAGCTTAACTGTGGATTTCTCAATCTCAATAGCCATATTTTCTTTCTTTTTTGAGCCTTTTTTCTGTATAGAGAGATCAAGAAAATATGAATATAGGTAGTTTATACCAAAATGAGAACTGTTTGAATGAAGTTTATGTCAAATAACACCTATATATATATATATATATATAACCAATGATTGATATAGGTATAGTAAGGAAGATCAAAGATCACCTTTTTACAAATACTATAGTATAAAATTAAATGGCTGGTGACAACTGTTAGCTTCTGTCATCTTTTCAAACCTTCTATATTATCTCTCAATCTCTAAAAAAGATCACACAGCAAATATGGTAGTTGAAATATGGGAGTGGGTATTTTAACAAATTAGTCTTAGAATACGCGCGATTCGTGTATGCTTTGTATTAATAAGAATAGGCTTCTTAAAAGTAACATCAAAAATATTCAAAAGTTGTATTTGCGTTATAAAACTAATTTCTTTTAAAAACAAATTGTAAGCTCCTGAAAATGATAAATATTAATCATGTTTAATAGTAAAATAATAAATGTGATAGATAGTATAATAGAGTAATAAATAGATGCATTATAAAATAATAAAAAAATAATAAAAGTTGTATGATTAGGAAAATTTCATTAATGATCATCCAAGTAAATATTTATAACGCAAAAATACTATTTACTTGAACTAAAGTTTCTTTATAACTAAAGTGAACCAATCAAGATTAATGGCAACAAAATCTCATAAATTCTTGGCAGCAAGCCACGAATGTGAAATTAATTATGAATTTGACAATATAGTAAAATTCATGGTAGCAAGCTACAAATGTGAAAGTAATTATGAATGTGACAAAGTAGTATTCTCTATAAAGATGAGGAAAAGATTTGAGGTTATTAGTCGGAGAGAAAGAGCATCGTGAAAAAGTAAAGGAAAACGATGAAGCTTGAAGTTCTGCCTAAATAGAAACTAAGTTTTTAGAAGAGTTTTAATTGATTTTAAAGTTTAAATATTAGGACATAGTTCAAACAAAAAAATAATAATAAGTAGAATTTTAAAGTATATTTTTAGATGATTTCAAAGTGGTAAATATTAGAAACAACTAGATGACTATTCTTAAATATTAGAAAAATAATTAAAATAACTATTCAAAAATATATTAGCAAAATAATTGAATCACTACTTTGTTTTCGTGTTTTTAATATAATATAAATAGATAGATATAGATGGTCCCATTTTTTCTGAACTTTGTTGTTCTTTTCTAACAGGTAAACCTGCTCACCCTTTTTTCTTCTCAATTATTTTTATTCATATTCTACAATACTTTACTAACGGAATTATACCTCTATTATGTTATGGTGGTTGATTTCTCTTCTACAGTAAACAAGTACTAACTATATTACAACCTTTGTATGTGTGTCTGTCATACAAGAAAGCTCCTTTCTTTTGGTTTCACGCCCGATGTCAGATATTTGTATCGGGACTCAATTAAATTCGGATTTGTACTGAAAAATCTCATATTCACTATAAGAAATTTGATAATTAGCGATCAAAATTTTTCGATCAAAGTTGGTCGGTCAAAATAAGCGACCAAAGTTGGTCAGAAACTGGGAAAAAATATTTTATATTTATTTTAAATAAAATACCGACCAAAGTTGGTCGGTAAAATGGTCAACAAGTTGACCGAGCTGGTCAGACTTGCTTAGTCAAAGAAACTTTCACATTGGACCCAGTTTTAAAATTTTAATAGTTGTATTATTATTAAAATGTTTTATAAAATATGAAGAAATTTTATTTAAAATTACCGACCAAAGTTGGTCGGGTAATACAGGGGAAGCATGTACCGACCAACTTTGGTCGGTATACTTTAATTTCTGGAAAATAACCAACCAAAGTTGGTCGGTTATTAGGTCAACATTGGTCAAAATTAAAAATCACTTTTATATTTACTATCTAAAAAATATAAATATAATTCGTTAACACTTTTGTAATACAAGGGTAACATATACTATAACATATACGATAACATGCTATATATGTAGTTAAAGTAGTACAACGAAGCGTGTTTTAATATATATATATATATATATTTATATATATAGGTCAGACGTTTCTTTTAGGGATTGATAGACTTGTAAAAATCCTAATTAGTATATATAATTTGTCATCAAATATATCAGTATGCAAATTGATTTATCGACTTATAACTTACTCAGATGCATCGTTGAATATTAAAAACAAAACGTCTCGACCTATATCGATTAATATATGTCATGCATTATTAGTGATGAATGAATATAATCCATTTAACTCTGTTATAATACAAATAATGAATACAGTAACATATACTATAACATGCTATATATGTAATTAAAGTAGCACAACGAAGTGTGATGACCCAAAAGGTCATTCCTTGTTTTATGAGTCAAAATTGTGTTCCAAGGCCTTGAAAACCTCCTTTTGTCTTACCTCGTTTTGCGTGCGCATTCCAGACGTATATCTGGGAAGTTTTTATATGAAAAACTGAGAAAAATGTTAATTTAAGTTGACTTCGGTCAATATTTTGTGTAAACGGACCCGAACTCGTGATTTGACAATCCCGGAGGGTCCGTAGAAAAATATGGGACTTGGGCATATGCCCGGAATCGAATTTCGAGGTCCCAAGCCCGAGAAATGAATTTTTGAAAGAAATTATTTTACTGAAAATATAAGAGTTTTTGGAAACTTGATTATATTTGAAATTGATGGTATCGGGCCCGTATTTTGGTTCCGGAGCCCAATACAGGTCTAGTATGATATTTGAGTTGTGCCTGTAAAATTTGGTAAGAAACGGAGTTCATTTGACGTGATTCGGACCCGTAGTTGTGAAATTTGAAAACTTTGAAAGTTTTGAGATTTTTCTTCGATTTCTATGCTAAATTCGTTGTTTAAGACGTTATTTTGGCGATTTGATCGCACAAGTAAGTCTGTAGGATGTTTTTGAGGTTGTGTGCATGTTTGGTTTGGAGCCCCTAGGGCTCCGGTGAATTTCGGGTAGTTTTCGGGGTGTTTAGACTTAGGAAAACACTGTTGATGCACCAGTTCTGGTGTGCCCGCACCTGCAAGCCTAGGGCCGCAGGTGCGAGCGGAAGCCCCGCATATGCGACCAATCCGCAGGTGCGGTTCTTTTCTGCGCAGGTGCACATCCGCAGATGCGGGCGACTTTCCGCCAGTGCGGCCCCCAGTGGGTTTGTCCATTTCCGCATGTGCGATCAATTTTCCGCACCTGCGAGAGCGCAGGTGCGAGGGTCGGGTAGTGAAGTTTTTAAAAATAGAGTTTCAGCCGTTTTCTTTTCAATTCTCACAAAAAAAATAGAAGACTTAGGGCGATTTTCTCAAGAGATTTTCTCCCCAAATCATAGGTATGTGTCCGCTAACTAATTTCCTTCAATTTTTCTAATGTTTTTCATCAATTATCATCAAGAATTCTAGGGGTTTAAGGGTAGAAAATTGGGGATTTTGGTAGAGTTAGGGCTTTTTGAATAATTGGAATTTAGACCTCGTTTTGAGATCGGATTCCGAAACTAGTTACATATTCGGGCTCGTGGGCGAATGGGTGATCGGGTTGTGGTACGAACCTCGTGTTTTGACCAAGCGGGCCCGGGGTCGATTTTTGGCTTTTGGGGAAGAATGATAGAAAACTCATGATTAAGCATTGGGGTTGAATTATTTAGCATTTATTGATATTATTAAGCTGATTATGTCTAGATACAATTGAATTAGGGGCGAATTCGAAAGGAAAAGTTGTAGTTGAGGCTTGAGTTTGGTCGTGGATTCGAGGTAAGTGTTTGGCTTAACCTTAGCTTGAGGGAATAGGTGTTGTGTCCTATTTGTTATGTGTTAGTATCATGTTCAACGCATAGGCGAGGTGACGAGTACCTATACGTTGGTGTCAAGCATGCCCGTGAGTCGAATATTGTGGTTTATGTGGTTTTTCGTTAAGTATTACTTGAGTTTCACTTAATAGTTATCCATGTTGGTGGAAATTCTTTGATATTGATCAGTGTTGTGTATTGGTCTCAGTTGAGAATTGTTATGTGAAGTTATGTACTAAGTAAGATTGGTTATAGTTGTTTTCCTTGCGGGGATGGTATTTATTCTACTGTTGGTTCCCTTACCGGGACGTTATGGCTTTATTGTTGTTATTTTATATTGTTGATTTTTCCTTGTCGGATTGCTGTTATTGTTTTGTTGGGTGAGGAAGAGTGTAAAGCACAAAGGGTGATGTCGTGTATGATTTATTGTGAGGATGAGAGTAGAAGCACGAAGGATGATGCCGTGTCATATTATGAAATTTAAGCACGAAGGGTGATGCCGTGCTGTTTCTATTGATTTATTGTGAGGATGAGAGTAAAATCACGAAAAGTGATGTCGTGCATTTATATTTATTATTTGGTGAGAATGAGAGTAAATGCACGAAGGGTGATACCGTGCATTGTTTCTTTGTGTTGCTATTTTCTGCTATTGAAGTTGATATTTGAATTGTTGCCTTACTTCGTTATTTTTTATTAATTAATATTCTCTCCCTCAGCATGTTCCCCTTTTCCTTTATGCTTAGCTGCTTATTTCTTGTTATTATTATTGTCTTCGTATATTATTAAACTGCACAGGTTTATTTAGTTGTCGTGTCCTAGCCTCGTCACTACTTCGCCGAGGTTAGGCTCGACACTTACTTAGTACATGGGGTCGGTTGTACTGATGCTACACTCTGCATATTTTTTGTGTGCAGATCCCAGTACAGGACCCTACGGAACCTAGAGTGAGGAGGCTTCCTTCAGTCCACTTGGAGATTCCGAGGTAGTCCTGCAGGCGTTCGCAGGCCTTGGCGTCCCCTCCTGTTTCATTTACATTATGTACTACCTTATTATGAGACAAATGTATTTATTTTATTCAAACCTTTATATGTAGTATTCATAGACCGTCCGTGAAGTTGTGACACCAAAATTCTGGGTTTAGTATTGTGAGCTTCGTAACAACATTTAATCAAGTTATTAGACTTTGCTTTATTTCTTTCTTTTTTTTCCCGTTGGTTTTGTATTTCACCTGTTAGCTATTAATAATAAAGAATTAGGGTAAATAATCAGTAACGTTGGCTTGCCTAGCGGGTTCAATGTTAGGCGCCATAACGGCCCCGACGGTGGAAAATTCGGGTCGTGACACGAAGTGTGTATTATATATATACACACACTAACATATACTATAACAAGCTATATATATAGTTAAAGTATTACAATGAAGTGTCTGTGTATATATATATATATATATATATATATATATACACTTTGATAGCCGTATATATATAAGAACATGAAGCGCTAGGAACAGGATCGGGTTCTTTTAGGGATTGATAGACTTGTGAAGATCCTAATTAGTATATATAATTTATCATCAAATATATCTGTGTGCAAATTGATTTATCGACTTATAACTTACTCAGATGCATCGTTGAATATTAAAAACATAACGTCTGACCTATATTTATTAATAGTAAAAACAAAACATCTCGACCTATATCGATTAATCTATGTCATGCATTATTAGCGATGAATGAATGTAACACATTAACTCTGTTATAATACAAATAATGAATACAGTAACATATATTATAACATGCTACATATGTAGTTAAAGTAGCACAACGAAGTATGTGTGTTATATATACACACACACTAACATATACTATAACAAGTTATATATATAGTTAAAGTATTACAATGAAGTGTGTGTGTGTGTGTGTGTGTGTGTGTATATATATATATATATATATATGTATATGTATATGTATATGTATATATATATATATATGTATATGTATATGTATATGTATATATATATATATATGTATATGTATATGTATATATACTTTGATAACCGTATATATATAAGAACATGAAGCGCTAGGAACACAAGGTCGGGTTCTTTTAGGGATTGATAGACTTGTAAATTGATTCATCAACTTATAACTTATTTAGATGCATCGATGAATATTAAAAATAAAACGTTTTGACCTATATCGATTAATATAAAAAATAAAACGTCTCGACCTAAAATAGAATAATATTATATTGGTTTATCAATTGATTAATTATTCGTACATAGTAATGTATAAGATTGATCATCAATTACAATATAGTGTATGTGTGTGTGTGAAATTACTCATATACTTAAATATAACTTAAAAATTTGCTTACATGAATGCTATTATAATCTATTAAAAGTAATTACCTAGTTAATATGAGTTTTTGTAAAGATTATGCTTATATTTTATAATTATTTATAATAATTGTAGTTAAATAAAATAAATGTTTATAGTTAATAATATTTTTTTATAGCTTATAATATTTATATAAAAAAAGAAAAGAATTTAGTTTTTTTTTTTTTTAAAACCGACCAAAGTTGGTCGGTATTTGGTCAAACGGTCAACACTTAATGTACCGACCAAATTACCGACCAATGTTGGTCGGTAATTCTTAAATTCAGAATGAAATACGAGTTTTCCCCCATTTCTCTTATTTTCTTCCCCAAAATTTCCCTAACTCCTCCCTAAATACCTTTCCCTCCCCTTCTATATTTTCCTTACACAAATTCCATTCCCCACCCCACGTAGCCACCGTCCGTCGCCGGAGCCGGACCTGCCGCTGCCACTGCCACTGATTGCTGCCCCTCTCCTTCTCCACCTAAAAATTCTAGGTTTGAATTACAACCCATTTCTTTTTTATTTCTAGTTTTTGTTTCAATTATTTGAACATTGTATTTTGTTGTTTTAATTAGTGTTTCAATTCTTTGAATATTGTATTTTATTGAGGACTAGGGTTTAGGTCTTGTTTTAATTAGTTTTGTTAATTAATTTTATTAGCTAATTAGTTTAATTAGTCTTGAATAGTTTAGTTAGATTTGAATTATACTTTGTATTGTCTTGAATAATTTAGTTAGAATCTAGGGTTTAGGATTTGTAGTTGAACTTTTAGGATATGAAGGACCTTTTGGATATGAATTGAACTTTTTGCATATGAATTGAACTTTTAGTTTATAAATTGAAATTTTAGGATATGAATTGTACTTTTAGGATATGAATTGAACTTTTAGTTTATGAATTGGACCTTTTGGACATGACTTGGACCTTTTGGATATGAATTGAATTTTTAGTTTATGAATTGAACGTTTTGGATATGATTTGAACTTTTAGTTTATAAATGGTTATAAGTTCCATACAGAGGATTCTCTAAAAATAAAAATAGCAACAACATCGCGGTGTGGGTTCAAGGTGGTGCTGGCAACCAAGTTGGAGATATTGATTATTATGGTGTGCTCAAAGAAATAATAGAACTAGAATATACAGGTTGGCCATATAAGAAATTGATACTCTTTAGATGCAAGTGGTTTGACCCAATCCAACAAGAGGTACAAGAGTACACAACCAATACAACATAATTGAGGTTAATCATACGAAGGAGTATGATCGCTATGATCCTTTTATAATTGCACATAATGTTAGGAAAGTGTATTATGCTCCTTATCCATTGCGGCAGAATAAGTCTGATTGGTGGGTTGTAATAAAAACTAAGCTTGTAGGTAGGGTGGAAGTCAAGAATGTGTTAGATGTTGCATATCAAAACAATATCTCTAGTGTTCACCAAATAGTGGACGATTAGTTAGAAAATGATTTGGAACATCCTGAACACATATTGGAAGAAGTTGATATAAATGAAGTAACAATTATAGAAAATGAGGACGAAGAATCAACTGATGAAGCTCAAACAAGTGAGTACGAAGAATTCTCGGACGAGGAACAATACGTCGATGAGCTTTAAAAAGTTGGGTTTTTAAATCACTCTCATTTTATAGCTAGTTTCTTATATGTTTCAATCTAAATATGTATTACATTATGCAGATGGCAGGCAAGGGTCAAGGTAACAATGACCCTACTGGTTCTCGGGGTCGAGAAAAGGCCCAGGAAGGGAAAGAGGAGGGTAGAAAATAATACTCCCTCTTTTCCACCATCTTCAGAGATGCCTATGCCTATGTCTTATCCCCCCCCCCCCCCACGGCTATACTGACCTGACATAGCATCACGAGCCCTACAACTTCATGCAGACACCAGGTCTTTCATCACAGGGCCATAGGACTATACGTCTGACATACAGTACAACTACCTCACGACCACGTGGATCGCAGTCATCTGCATCGCATGGATCGTATCCATCCATGTCACAGCCACATGGATCACATCCATCCATGTCACATCCACTCGGGTCACAGCCACTCAGGTCACAACCACTTGTGGTCCATCCAGCTATGTCGCAGTCACAGGGATCACAACCATCTTCATCAGCGACTCCATCTATTTCAGACCTTCGCCTGCGAGGTAGTAGCTCTGACCCCTACACCGTCCACACATGCATCTGATACTCATGCTTCAGACGATAACGATGATGATGACGAGGAGGTGCATTATGATCAATATGGCAGGATCATCATAGTCCCTGAGGGTGATGGGTAAGAGTTATTTGTTATTTTTCCGTTTAGTGTTTTGTAAAGTTTTTACTAAGATATTAATGTGTTTTATTGTTAAATTGTAGGTTCATCCCGAGTAATACGACTACGAGGATAATCACCAAAGCCATCAGAAAGCTTTATGTTGTCCCTTATGTGACTTGGACTGATTTCCCATTCTCGCTGAAGGAGCAAATTTTCAATCAATTTAAGGTATAAATGTTCTTTTAAGCTTATTTAATAATTTATATTTATGATATTTCCATATAATATTTAACTTTTGAAATACAGAGCAAGTGTGTATGGAAACACCGCTATAGCGCGGAAGTGGCTGAAAATTTTCACCACAAAGCTCGCAAGCGATTGTCGCATACTTTTCCTGATGCTAGAAAGAAGAACAAGAAGCCTGACTGGTTACTTCAAAATTTATGGGATGATTTGCAAAGGCAATGGCTTACAACAAAGTTCTTAGAGAAGAGCAAAAAAGGAAAGAAAGCTCGCACATCTTAGAAGGGAGGCTCGTTGCACACTGGACGTGCGATCAGCCCAGGGACAATAAAAAGAAGATTGGTACGTAATTGCTTACATTATTTTAATTTTCAAAGTATATCTATTCTGTTTATTAACTAAATTAATTTGTTTTCAGGAAAAGAAGTTGGGGCGTCCAATGAACAATGATGAGCTATTCAAGGAGACACATATTGTAAAGAAGAAGAAAGAGACGGATCACGAAAGGTGGGTCGAGGACCGGGCATCGACTGTATATGTAAGCTTTCACTTTTCTTTAAGTATTTTAAATTTCTTTTATATAAAGTTTGAAATACTAATTCAATTTAAATTTTCGTATAGGGTCGCTATCAAACTAACGTGGAGGAACTCATCCTCACTCAGCCACCTGGTGAATCGGACGAGCCAACCCAACCTTCGGACGAGGATGCTAAAATAATATGGATGGAGTCTGCTGGCGGTCTAAAATGAGGGAAGGTATACGGGCTTCCTACTAAGAAATTCCATCGCTATAAGTGTGGAATCCAAGGAATAGGGACTTCCTCGCAAGGCGAGCAACTTAATGGGGATAGCATCTCTGTTATGCGGGAGACTATGACAAAGCTCACATCCGATCTAGAAGAGACCAAGGAAAGAGAAAGGGTTAGAGATGCTCAATTCCTTGGCATGCATGCTCAGATCAGAACTCTCCCATCTACTGGAGCTTTTCCGTTGCCCTGGTCTCGTGAGTAATCGCTAGAGGCTCGACTTGCATGTGAGCGTTCCTCCCTTCCTCCCCGTGACCGTTCCTCCCGTCCTCCCCGTGATCTGTCACGACCCAAAATCCACTAAGGTCGTGATGGCGTCGGACACCACTTGTCAGGCAAGCGAATCATTAATTAGTGAATTATATTCTTATCTTAACATTTTTGAAATCATTACCTTTCACTTTATTGCATAAGAAGTGAATAAAAAATTGTTAAATAAATACGACAGATAAACAATCCAGTCTATTAAATTAAATCCCAAACACATCCCAGAACCTGGTGACACAAGTGCATGAGCAATTTCTAAGAATTTTATAGGTACTACAATGCTTGTCCGAAATACAGGTTGGACAAGGAATATGAAAATAAAGTACAGTACAATATGAGGGAGAATCTGTCGGCTGCATGTCGTCTCCGGATGATGCAACTCGCCTAAGTACCCAAGTCAGCCACATCGTCGTGAAAGTACCTGTGAAATAAAAATGCATAGCAAGTGTAGCATGAGTACGACAACAACTTGTACTCAGTAAGTATCCCGCCTAACATCAGAGAGGTAGTGACGAGAGGTCGAGTTTGACACTTGCTAAAGGTCAATACAATATAATCAATGGATGATATCAACATGGGTATTAACATCAAATAACAAATAATGAAAGGAAAGAACAAATGTTTCCATAAATTATTAAATTCTCCAGTTTCCGTCATGTCATTTAGCAATTTACATCTTTAA
This sequence comes from Nicotiana undulata, assembly GCA_005239495.1. NCBI lineage: Eukaryota > Viridiplantae > Streptophyta > Magnoliopsida > Solanales > Solanaceae > Nicotiana > Nicotiana undulata. The sequence continues at coordinate 19,250 of ML297199.1, read as the reverse complement.
GACAATTTAACAGTTCAAGTCACAGATGGTATATAATAAACATATATATTATGCGCAGGGAAATGCCGAGGGTCGAACGGCCAGAACCAACAATAATAAAATGTGCACTGGCGAAGGGTCGAACGGATCGAACCATAGATGCATCTATTCTGCCGTGGCGTACAGCCCGCTCCCATGAGAGTAGTAGAAAGAATCACTCCGCTCGCGGAATATAAATTGTGAAGCGGCCACACATACGCATACACATCCAAATAGTCCACCCCGACTACCTCGGGAAAAGCAATTACCAATAAATGACAAAGTTCTCTTTAATAGTTACAAAAATAGTATTTAAGTCTCTTCCAGAATTTCATTTATCAAATTCGGTAATAGTCTACTCATTAAAATTTCTTCAATAAGGTTACAGATATGACAAATAAAACATGCTTTTGGGTCCTAAACTACTCGGACAAGCATAATAGTAGCTACGCACGGACTCCCGTCACCTCGTGCGTACGTAGCCCCCACAAATAGTAGCACATATATTTAATTAGTTCACCTATGGGGAAAATTCCCCCTCACACGGTTAGAAAGGAGACTTACCTCGCTCCGAAGATTCACAACTGGCCTCCAAGCCCTTCCTGCGATTCCAATTGATGCAAAATGCCCCGAAACTATCCAAATAACGGGCAAACCAATGAAATTCACTCTAATACTTGTAACAATTCAAATTATATAAATTCCCAACTCCTCTAAAAGAATTGACCAAAATGCCCTCGGGCCCACATGCCCGGATTCCGAAATTTCTCGAAGATGAACTCTATCCATAGTCTTACTAGTTCAAATATACAATTTACTCTAACTTTCATGCTCAAATTCATGGTAAAAGTCCAAAATACCAAATTCTAGGTTTTCACCTCAAAATCCCATATTTCTACTAATTCCCACACTTAAATCCGAACATAAACCATGTATTTAACTTGAAATGATTTGGAATGACTTACCCTGTGATACTTGAAGAAAATATCCCCTTGAAGCTCTCCACAATCGCCCATACCAAATGAAAATAGGAGAAGAAATGGCAAATTTCCCATTTTTAAAGAACCTCATTGCCTCCCGTAGTTCCGCACCTGCGGTCACTTGACCGCTTCTGCGGTTCCGCAGGTGTGACACATAATCCGCTTCTGCGGTCCTCCCCAGCCCCTGGACTTCCACATCTGCGCCTTACCTTCCGCAGGTGCGGTCCCGCTTCTGCGGCGAAATGACCGCATCTGCGGTCCCAGCCCTCCTTGGCCTAGATCGCTCCTGCGACCTCCATAGCCGCTTCTGCGGCTCCGCACCTACGACCATAGCCTCGAAGGTGCGGTCACACCAGGCACCAGCAGCTTCAGCCCTTCTTCAAACTCTAAATTTGATCCGTTAACCACCTGGTATCCACCCGAGGCCCCAGGACCCTGTCCAATTACACCAACATGTTCCAAAACATAATGCGGACTTGCTCGAGGCCTAAAATCACACCAAATAATATTGAAACAACGAATCGCTCTCCAATTCAAGCTTTATGAACTTTGAAATTTCCAAATTCTACATCTGATGCTGAAACCTATCAAATCACGTCTGATTGACCCCAAAATTTGCACGCCAGTCACATTCAACATTACAGACCTGCTCCAACTTTCGGGATTGCATTCCGACCCTGATATCAAAATTTTCACCTTTGGTCGGATTTCTCAAAAACCTTCAAATTTCTATCTTTAGCCAAATGACTTCAAAATAACCTACGATCATCTGAATTCACTTCCGATCGCGCCCCCAACTCCAGAATCACCATACAGAGCTATTGCTAGACTCGGAATCCCAAACGGACATCTATATCACTGAAATACCTTTCAACCCAGACTTATGAAATTCTTTCTAAAATGCTGACTTCCACAATATACACCGAAACGCTCCCGGGTTATCCAAAATCCGATCCGAACATATACCCAAGTCCGAAATCATGCTAGAACTTTTAAATCCTGATTCCGAGGTCGTTTACTCAAAATTCCAATCTTAGTAATTCTTCCAACTTAAGGCTTCCGAAATGAGAATTTTCTTTCCAAATTGACTCTAAACTTCCCAAAATTCAACTCTGACCAGGCCTACGGGTCATAATACCTGAAACGAAGCTGCTCATGACCTCAAACTGCTAAACGACTCGCTAAATCTCAAAACGACCGGTCGGATCATTACATGATCGTTCTTTCCGTCCTCGACAAGACCCTTCTCTATACCGTCTTGTAAATGAAAGTTCATCAGACGGTGATAATTATGTTGTACAAAACACTCCTTGACTTTTATATACTTTGAACTAGACAAATACAACCGGTTTTAAACTAGTTATAATAAGTTTTAACTTGGTTTTGGATTTTTTTGTTCAATTGAACTTTAATTTGTTAGTTTTAATGTATTTACTGAATGTTGTTGTTGTTGTTGTTGTGTTGCTGTTGTTGTTGTTGTTGTTATATTATAATTGCTTTAGGAATTTTGGTATGTTTGCAGGTGGTGTAGCTGCCAAAGCAGATATTTTATGCCAAAACTAAAACCCAGAAAACGGACCAAAGTTGGTCGGTTTCTAATTTAAATTTTTTTCTTTGCTTATTAGCGACCAAGGTTGGTCGCTTATAATTAAATAAAAAAATTAAAATTACCGACCAAAGTTGGTCGGTTAATGAACAAGGAATACCCAACTTTAAAAAAATATTTTTTTTTTAATTTACCGACCAACTTTGGTCGGTATTTTTAAAAATTTAATAATTATAAAATAATATAATTTAAATATATCGACCAACTTTAGTCGGTAAATTTAAATTATTAAAATATGTTACCGACCAAAGTTAGTCGATATGTGCTTTAAATTCCTAGTATGGTCCTTTTAACTAGCAACCAACCTTGGTCGATAATTACCGATCAATCTTGGTCGGTATATGAAAACGACCACCAAAATAGCGACCAAGCGTGTTTGGACACGTTTTGGTCGGTAATTTGCCATAACCGACCAACGTTGGTCATTTTTTCTGGTCGCTAATTACGGGATTTCTAGTAGTGATTGAGGGTGAAGCGCTCCCTAAAAAAGGTATCAAAAGTAATCCGACTTAGAGGATATTGATTTATGATGGGAGCGGGTTGCAACCCGCATCAAATGTTATTGATTTCTCTATGATTGGCTGATTATTAGCGCTTGGGCTGAAAGAGCCCCTCCGAAGTCGGTACACACCCCCGGTGAGCGCAGGTACCTATCCAGTGTGAGTGCTGAGTGCGAATGCTGAGAGCGAGTGCCGAGTGATTGGGAGGACTAAGTGAATTGATACTTGAGAGTATGCATATGATTTTATCACTAAGTTGCATTGCATTCAACATGCACACTTAACATACAGACATAGAGATGCATTTTTCTCATGTTGTACGGTATTGCGTCCTTCATGACTTCACATACACATTGACATGTAGGCATAGAGATGTATTTTCCTTATGCCATGTGAAAATAAAACATTTACCTATTGAAAGCTTATGGGATAAATCACAGCTTTACAAACTTACTCGTATTTTGGTGATTTCGGTAAAAGATTTGAGTTTTCACGGAGATACTTGAAAAGCATGCCTATTTTCCGTCTGTGAAAGAGTTGAGCATTTTATCTCTAAGTTACTTCTTTTGACAATGTTATTATGTTATGAATTGTTGTTGGCTATTGGTGTTGGACTCCGCCCTTTATTCCAGTTCGTCACTACTTTCAACCTAAGGTTGGGTTTGTTACTTATTGAGTACATGGAGTTGGTTTTACTCATACTACAATTCTGCACCTTGCGTGCAGATGTTAGATGTTGTCACCACCCGAATTTCCCACCGTCGGGACTGTGATGGCGCCTAACATTGAACTCGTTAGGCAAGCCAACGTTAATGACTATTTACCTTATTCTTTTATTATTAACAGCTAGCAGGTGATATACAGAATCAGCGGAAATAAAAGAACGAAATAAAATAAAGTCTAACAACCTGATTTAATACCATTACGAAATCCATAACACTATACCCAGAATTTGGTGTCACAACTTCACGGACTGTCTATGAATACTACATATAAAGGTCTGAACAAAATAAATACATCTGTCTCAGAATAAAGAAGAACATAATGGAAATAAAGTAGGAAGCGAGGCAAGGCCTGCGGACGCATGCAAGACTACCTCGGAATCTCCAAATGGACTGAAGGCAGCCTCCTCACTCTAAGGTCTGTAGGGTCATGTACCGGGATCTGCACAAATAATGTGCAGAGTGTAGCATCAGTACAACCGACCCCATGTACTGAGTAAGTGTCGAGCCTAACATCGGCGAAATAGTGACGAGGCTAGGACACGACAACCAAATAAACCTGTGCGGTTTAATAATATACGAAGACAATAATAATAGCAAGAAATAAGCAGCTAAGCACAAAGGAAAGGGGAACATGCTGAGGAGAGGAAATATCACATAATGGAAATAACGAAGTAAAGGAACAATTAGATATCAAATTAGGCAACAAGAATGGTAAAACAAAACAAGTGCACGACATCACCCTTCGTGCTTTTACTCTCATCCTCACCAAGCAATAAATAAAAATGCACGGCATCACCCTTCGTGCTTTTAATTTCATAATATGGCACGGCATCACCCTTCGTTCTTTTACTCTCATCCTCACAATAAATCATACACGACATCACCATTCGTGCTTTACACTCTTCCTCACCCAAACAAAACAATGACAACAATTCGGCAAGGAAAATCAACAATATAACAACAACAATAAAGCCATAATGTCCAGGCAAGGGAGCCAACAGTAGAATCAATATCATCCCGGCAAGGGAAACAACTATAACTAATATCACTTAGTACATAACATCACATAAAAGTTCTCAACTGGAACCAATACTCAACAATGATCAATATCAGGGAATTTCCACCAACATGGATAACTATAAAGTGAAACTCAATGAAAAATCACATAAATCATAATATTCGACTCACGGGCATGCTTGACACTAACGTATAGGTACTCGTCACCTCACCTATACGTTGAACATGATACTAACACATAGAAAATAGGACACTACACATATTCCCTCGAGCTAAGGTTAAGCCAAACACTTACCTCGAATTCCACGACCTAACTCAATCCTCAACTACCCCTTTCCCTTTCGAATTCGCCTCCAATTCAATTGTATCTAGACATAATCAGCTTAATAATATCAATAAATGCTAAATAATTCAGCCTCAATGCTTAATTATGAGTTTTCTATCATTCTTCCCAAAAAGTCAAAAATCGACCCCGGGCCCGCTTGGTCAAAACACGAGGTTCGGACCAAAACCTGACCACCCATAACCCACGAGCTCGAATATGTAATTAGTTTCGGAATTCGACCCCAAATCGAGGTCTAAATTCCTAAATTTGTAAAATCCCTAGTTTCTACTCTTAAAGAACAAGACTTAGGCCTAGAAATCTAATGGGTGTTAATGGAAATTGAAGAAAATGAGGCTAAGAACACATACCTATGATTTGATGATGAAATCCCTCTTCAAAAATCGCCCAAGGTCGAGTTTCAATGAAAGAGTTGTGAAATTTTGGAGAAAACCCGTTTTGCTACTGTTTTAAGAGGTCTGTCGCGTTCGCGTAGCCCTGGCGAGATTGGCCTTCGCGTTCACGTACCACTCTATGGACTTCGCGTTCGCGTGCCTATGGCCGAGTTCGCATAGGGTTTCAGCTCACCCATCCCCCAGCTCCCTTAAAGCAGTTGCGTTCGCATAGGCCAGCCCTTGCCAAGCTACGCATTTGCGAACAAGCCCCTGCGTTCGCATAGGGTAAACCCAGCCCCTTCCCCGTTTGTTCATCGCGTTCGCCTGGGTTACCACACATTCACATTGAATAATACACCAGCAAACACATTCTCACCAGATTTTCTAAGTCTACTCCACTCCGACACCTATCAGAAACTTACATGAGCCCTCGGGGCTCCAAACCAAACATGTACACAACCTTAAAGACATCCTACGAACTTACTCGTGCGATCAAATCGCCAAAATAACATCTTAAACAATGAATTTAGCATAAAAATCAAAGGAAAATCTCAAGAACTTTCAAAGTTTCAAATTTCACAACTACGGGTCTGAATCACATCAAATGACCTCCGTTTGTTACCAAATTTCATAGGCATCACTCAAATACTATATTAAACTTGTACCGAGCTCCGGAACCAAAATACGGACCTGATACCATCAATTTTGGATATAATCAACTTTGGAAAAACTCTTATAATTTCAGTAACATAATTTCTTTCAAAAATTCATTTCTCGGGCTTGGGACCTCGAAATTCGATTCCGAGCATATGCCTAAGTCCCATATTTTCCTACGGACCCTCCGGGACCGTCAAATTACGGGTCCGTGTCCGTTTACCCAAAATATTGACCGAAGTCAACTTAAATTTAATTTTAAAAGCAAAATTAGCAGTTTTCTCAGTTTTTCATATAAAAGCTTCCCGGATATACGCCCGGGCTGCACACGCAAAACGAGGTGAGATAAAAGGAGGTTTTCAAGGCCCCAGAACACAGTTTTGACTTATAAAATGAGAGATGACTTTTTGGGTCATCACATTCTCCGCCTCTAAACCAAACGTTCGTCCTCCAACGGACATAGAAAAGTACCTGAATCGGGGAAAATATGGGGATATCGGCTCTGTATATCGAACTCGGACTCCCAAGTAGCTGCCTCGGTAGACTGACCTCTCCACTGAACATGAACCGAAGGATAACTCTTCGATCTCAACCGACGAACCTCCCGGTCTAATATGGCTACCGACTCCTCCTTATAGGTTAAATCCTTGTCCAATTGGACACTGCTAAAGTCTAACACATGGGCTGGATCGCCATGATACTTCCGAAGCATAGACACATGAAACACCGGATGCACAACTGATTAACTCGGTGGCAACCCAAGTCTGTAAGCCACCTCACCCACTCTATCAAGGATCTCAAAAGGACAAATGTACCTAGGGCTTAGCATGTCCTTCTTCCCAAATCTCATCACGCCCTTCATAGGCGACACCCGAAGCAACACCTGCTCTCCGACCATGAATGCCACATCACGAACTCTGTGGTCTGCATAACTCTTCTGCCTGGAATGAGCTGTACGAAGTCTATCCTGAATGATCCTAACCTTATCCAAGGCATCCTGCACTAAGTCTGTACCCAACAACCGAGCCTCTTCCGGCTCAAACCACCCAACCGGCGACCGAAACCGTCTACCATATAATGCCTCATAGTGAGACATATGAATGCTCGACTGATAGATATTGTTGTAGGCAAACTCAGCTAATAGCAAGAACTGATCCCAATTACCTCCAAAGTCAATGACACAAGCTCGTAGCATATCCTCCAAAATCTAAATAGTACGCTCGGACTGTCCGTCTGTCGGAGGATGAAACGTTGTGCTCAACTCAACCCGCGTGCCCAACTCACACTGAATTGTCCTCCATAAATGCGAGGTAAACTGCGTGCCTCGATCAGAAATAATAGAAACGAGTACACCATGGAGACGAACAATCTCCCTAATGTAGATCTCTGCCAATCTCTCCGAAGAATAGGAAACTGCCACAAGAATGAAATTCGCTTACTTGGTCAGCCTATCCATAATGACCCATACTGCATCGAACTTCCTCTGAGTCTGTGGGAGTCCAACAACGAAATCCATGGTGATATGCTCCCACTTCCACTCAGGAATCTCAATCTGCTGCATCAATCCACCAGGTCTCTGATGCTCGTACTTGACCTGCTGACAATTCAAACACCGAGCTAAATATGCCACAATATCTTTCTTCATCCTTCTCCACCAATAATGTTGTCGAAAATCCTGGTACATCTTTGCGGCGCCCGGATGAATGAAGTACTGGGAACTATGGGCCTCCTCTAATATCAACTCACGAAGTCCATCCACATTGGGCACACAAATACGACCCTGCATCCGTAAAACTCCATCATCACCAACTGTAACCTTCTTGGCACCACCGTGCCGCACCGTGTCCCTAAGGACAGACAAATGAGGATCATCATACTGCTGATCGCGAATACGATCAAATAATGAAGAACGAGCAACTGTATAAGCTAGAACACGGCCTAGCTCAGAAACATCTAATCTCATGAACCGATTGGCTAAAGCCTGAACATCCAAAGCAAGCGGTCTCTCCCCGATCGTAATATATGCAAGGCTACCCATACTGGCTGACTTCCTACTCAAAGCATCGACCGCCACATTGGCCTTCCCCGGATGATATAAGATGGTGATGTCATAGTCTTTCAACAGCTCCAACCATCTTCTCTGCCTCAAATTCAACTCTTTCTTCTTGGACAAATATTGCAAACTCTTGTGATTCGTGAACACCTCACATGACACACCATATAGATAATGCCTCCAAATCTTCTGCGCGTGAAAAATGGTTGCTAGCTCCAAATCATGAACTGGATAATTCTTCTCGTAGATCTTCAACTGACGCGAAGCATATGCAATTACCTTGCCATCCTGTATCAACATTGCACCAAGTCCAACTCGAGATGCATCACAATACACACTATATGGCCCTGAACCTGTGGGCAAAACAAACACCGGCGCCGTAGTCAAAGTTTTCTTGAGCTTCTGAAAGCTCGCCTCACACTCCTCTGACCACCTAAACTGGGCACCCTTCTGAGTCAACCCGGTCATCGGGGCTGCAATGGACGAAAACCCCTCCACAAGCCGACGGTAATAGCCCACCAAACCTAAGAAACTCCGGATCTCTATGGTTGATGTGGGTCTAGGCCAATCCGTGACCGCTGAAATCTTCTTGGGATCCACCTGAATACCCTCTGCTGATACCACATGAACCAAGAATGCTACTGAAGTCAACCAAAACTCATATTTCAAAAACTTAGCATATAACTGACTGTCCTTCAGAGTCTGGAGAACGACTCGAAGGTGCTGCTCATGCTCCTCCCGGCAACGGGAACAAATCAGAATATCATCAATGAAGACAATCACGAAGGAATCCGAATAAGGCCTGAACACTCGGTTCATCAAGTCCATGCAAGCTTCTGGGGCATTTGTCAACCCGAATGACATCACTAAGAACTCATAATGCTCGTACCGAGTGCGAAAAGTTGTCTTAGGTACATCGGATGCCCTAATCCTCAATTGATGGTAGCCAGAACTCAAATCAATATTCGAAAATACCTTGGCACCCTGAAGCTGATCAAACAAATCATCAATCTTCGGCAATGGATACTTATTCTTGATGGTAACCTTGTTCAATTTCCGATAATCAATGCACATCCTCATAGATCTATCCTTCTTCTTAAAAAACAACATCGGCGCACCCCAAGGCGAGACACTGGGCCTAATAAAGCCTTTATCAAAAAAAATCCTGCAACTGTTCTTTCAACTCCTTCAACTCTGCGGGGCCATACGATATGGTGGAATAGAAATGGGTTGAGTGCCCGGAGCCAAATCAATGCAAAAGTCAATATCCCTGTCATGTGGCATACCCGACAGGTCTGCAGGAAACACCTCTGGAAACTAACAGACAACGGGCACAGAATCCATAGAAGGAACCTCAGCACTGGAATCACGAACATAAGCTAAGTAGGCCAAACACCTCTTCTCGACCATGCGTCGAGCCTTCATATAGGAGATATCCCTGCTGGAAGAATGACCAGGAGTCCCTCTCCACTCCAGTCGAGGCAACCCCGGCAATGCTAAGGTCACGATCTTGGCATGACAGTCCAATATGGCATGATAAGGCGACAACCAATCCATCCCTAAAATGACATCAAAATCTACCATATCAAGGAGCAGAAGATCTACACTGGTCTCAAGACCCCCAATATCCACTACACACGAACGGTAGACACGATCTACCACAATAGAATCACCACCGGCATAGACACATATATAGGAGTACTCAGAGAATCACGAGGCATAACTAAATAAGGAGCAAAATAAGATGATACATAGGAATATGTGGACCCTGGATCAAATAGAACCGAAGCATCCTTGCTGCAAACTAAAACCATACCTGTGATAATTGCATCGGAGGCCTCAGCCTCAGGTCTGGCTGGAATATCATAACATCGGGGCTGGGCCCCACCAATCTGGACTACATCCCTGGGACGGCCTCCTGCTGGCTGACCTCTACCTCTAGTAGCCTGGCCTCCACCTCTAACTGCCTGACCTCCAGCTCTAACACCTCGACCCCCACCCCTAGCTGGCTGAGGGGGTGGTGGAACACTTGGTGCTAGGACCATGGCACGAGAACCTTGGTGCTGAGAAGTTCTCGAGGCTCGAGGGCAAAATCTAACAATGTGCCCCGGATCCCCACAAGTATAACAGGATCTCGGCTGCTGACCTTGAAACTGACCCTGATGACCTGAGTAACCACCCTGAAAACTCTGGAGCGGCGGTGCACTGATAGGAGCTGGTGGTGCACTGTAGGGAAACTTATCAGAATACTGCATATGAGAACCACGACCACCTGGAGCACTGCGAGAAACCTAAAGTGCTGACTGAAACGGCCTAGGAGGATGACCCCTACCAAAATAATCCCTGCCTCCAGATGAGGCACCACTGAATCTTCCAGAATGACGGGACCTCTTGTCAGACCCCTGACCACTCCCCTGTAGTAGAATCATCTCAACTCGTCTGGCCACATTGGCCGCATCCTGGAAGGAAATATCACTCCCTCCCTCTCTAGCCATCGGCAGTCTGATCGGCTGAGCTAGTCCCTCAATAAACCTCCTCACCCTCTCTCGGTCGGTGGGAAGTATCATAATAGCATGACGGGCCAAGGTAATGAATCTGGTCTCATACTGAGTGACGGTCATAGAACCCTGCTGGAGACGCTCAAACTACCTCCGATAATCCTCTCTCTGAGTGATTGGAAGAAACTTCTCCAGAAAAACTCGGAGAATTATACCCAAGTCAAAGGCAGTGACCCAGATGGTCTATCCAAACAATAATCTCTCCACCAAGTCTTGGCGGATCCTGACAGGCGGAAAGTAGCAAAATCGACCATATTGGTCTCCACTACCCCCATGTTCCGTAGAACCTCGTGACAACTATCAAAGTAGTCCTGGGGATCCTCTGAAGATTCACCGCTATAAGTAGTAGTGAAGAGCTTGGTGAACCTATACAACCTCCACAAAGCATCAGCAGACATAGCTGCTCGATCTCGGGTCTGAGCCACAACACCCGGCTGAACTACCTCAGCTATCTGAGCTGCTGGAGTCTGAAACTGAGGAGCCATCCGCTCCGGAGTGCGAGTAGCGGGAGTCTGGGCTTCTCCCCCAGCCTGAGAGATGACTGGTGCTGCAGGAAGTAAACCTGCCTGAGCGACACTCTCCATGAGGCCCACTAGACGGACCAGAGCATCCTGGAGTACCGGGATAGGAATGAACCCCTCGGGAACATGAATTGGCCCAACTGGGACTGTCTGGGCAGGAGCCTCACCAGCAAACTCTACTTGAGGCTCTGCCACTGGGGCTGCTGCTATGGGACGAGCTTTGCCTCTGCCTCGTCCTCGTCCTCGACCTCTCGTAGGGGCTACAATTGGAGACTCGGGATGCTGATCAGTGGATGAAGAAGCACGTGTTCTCGCCATCTGCGAGAGAATAGAGTAGACATTCATTTAGCATTGAGGATTCAAATTGCACGACAGAGAAGAATAGATGTGAATTCATTCCTAAACTCTGTAGCCTCTGGGGGATAAGTACAGACGTCTCTGTACCGATCCCTTAGACTCTACTAAGCTTGTCCGTGAATTGTGCGACCTAAGCAACCTAGGGCTCTGATACCAACTTCTCACGACCCGAATTTCCCACCGCCGGGACCGTGATGGCGCCTAACATTGAACTCGCTAGGCAAGCCAACGTTAATGACTATTTACCTTATTATTTTATTATTAACAGCTAGCAAGTGATATACAGAATCAACGGAAATAAAAGTAAGAAATAAAACAAAGTCGAACAACCTGATTTAATACCATTACGAAATCCAAAACACTATACCCAGAATTTGGTGTCACAACTTCACGAACTGTCTATGAATACTACATATAAAGGTCTGAACAATATAAATACATATGTCTCAGAATAAAGAAGAATAAAATGGAAATAAAGTATGAGGGGACGCCAAGGCATGCGGACGCATGCAGGACTACCTCGGAATCTCCAAATGGACTGAAGGCAGCCTCCTCACTCTAAGGTCCGTAGGGTCATGTACCGGGATCTGCACAAAAAATGTGCAGAGTGTAGCATCAGTACAACCGACCCCATGTACTGAGTAAGTGTCGAGCCTAACATCGGCGAAATAGTGACGAGGCTTGGACACGACAACCAAATAAACTTGTGCAGTTTAATAATATACGAAGACAATAATAATAACAAGAAATAAGCAGCTAAGCATAAAGAAAAGTGGAACATGCTGAGGGGAGGAAATATCACATAATGGAAATAACGAAGTAAAGCAACAATTAGATATCAATTTAGGCAACAAGAATGGTAAAACAAAACAAGTGCACGACATCACCCTTCGTGCTTTTACTCTTATCCACACAATAAGTCAATAGAAACGACACGGCATCACCCTTCGTACTTTTACTCTCATCTTCACAATAAATCATACATGGCATCACCATTCGTGCTTTACACTCTTTCTCACCCAAACAAAACAATGACAAAAATTCGGCAAGGAAAATCAACAATATAACAACAACAATAAAGCCATAATGTCCCGGCAAAGGAGCCAACAGTAGAATCAATACCATCCCGGCAAGGGAAACAACTATAACCAATCTCACTTAGTACATAACTTCACATAAAAGTTCTCAACTGGAACCAATACTCAACAATGATCAATATCAAGGAATTTCCACCAACATGGATAACTATAAAGTGAAACTCAAGTAATACTCAACGAAAAATCACATAAATCATAATATTCAACTCACGGGCATGCTTGACACCAACGTATAGGTACTCATCACCTCACCCATATGTTGAACATGATACTAACACATAGAAAATAGGACACTACACCTATTCCCTCAAGCTAAGGTTAAGCCAAACACTTACCTCGAATTCCACGACCTAACTCAAGCCTCAACTACCGCTTTCCCTTTCGAATTCGCCTCCAATTCAATTGTATCTAGACATAATCAGCTTAATAATATTAATAAATGCTAAATAATCCAGCCTCAATGCTTAATTATGAGTTTTCTATCATTCTTCCCAAAAAGTCAAAAATCGACCCCGGGCCCGCTTTGTCAGAACACGAGGTTCGGACCAAAACCCGATCACCCATTCACTCACGAGACCGAATATGTAATTAGTTTTGGAATCCGACCCCAAATCGAGGTCTAAATTCCTAAATTTTTAAAATCCCTAATTTCTACTCTTAAGGAACAAGACTTATGCCTAGAAATCTAATGGGTGTTAATGGAAATTGAAGAAAATGAGTCTAAGAACACATACCTATGATTTGATGATGAAATCCCTCTTCAAAAATCTCCCAAGGTCGAGTTTCAATGAAAGAGTTGTGAAATTTTGGAGAAAACCCGTTTTGCTACTGTTTTAAGAGGGCTGGACAGACCTTCTACGCGTTCGCGTGAGGTTTGTCATGTTCGCGTAGCCCTGGTCAGATTGGCCTTCGCGTTCGCGACACTGTATATGTGTTCGCGTAGGCTTACCCCTCCCTGACCTTCGCGTTCGCGTGCCTATGGTCGCGTTCGCATAGGGTTCTAGCTCCCCCATTCCCCAGCTCCCTTAAAGCAGTGCGTTCGCATAGGCCAGCCCTTGCCAAGCTACGTGTTAGCGAACAATCCCCTGCGTTCACATAGGGTAAACCCAGCCCCTTCCCCGTTTGTTCATCGCGTTCGCCTGGGTTACCACGCGTTCGCATTGAATAATACACCAGCAAACACATTCTCACCAGATTTTCTAAGTCTACTCCACTCCGACACCTATCCGAAACTTACCTGATCCCTCGGGGCTCCGAACCAAACATGTACACAACCTTAAAAATATCCTTCGAACTTACTCGTGCGATCAAATCGTCAAAATAACATCTTAAACAACGAATTTAGCATAAAAATCAATGGAAAATCTCAAGAACTTTCAAAGTTTCAAATTTCACAACTACGGGTCCGAATCACATCAAATGACCTCCGTTTCTTACCAAATTTCACAGGCATCACTCAAATACTATATTAAACCTGTACCGGGATCCGAAACCGAAATACGGGCCCGGTACCATCAATTTCGAATATAATCAAATTTCCAAAAACTCTTATAATTTCAGTAAAACAATTTCTTTCAAAAATTCATTTATCGGGCTTGGGACCTCGGAATTCGATTCCGGGCATACGCCCAAGTCCCACGGGTCCGGGTCCGTTTACCCAAAATGTTGACCCAAGTCAACTTAAATTCAATTTTAAAGGCAAACTTAGCAGTGTCTAAGTTTTTCATATAAAAGCTTCCTGAATATACGTCTAGGTTGCGCACGCAAAACGAGGTGAGATAAAAGGAGGTTTTCAAGAACTCGGAACACAATTTTGACTTATAAAATGAGAGATAACTTTTTTGGTCATCACAGATGTTGATGTTGACGTGTATGGCGGGAGCTGGATTTGAAGATGTACCTGCGTGCCAGTTACAACTACCTCTTGTTCATGGTAGCTCTTGACTTATAAAAATATGTTAATGCACATCCGGACATATGATGTATTTATTTCATACTAGCTATGTAGACTCTAAATCTTAGAAGTTCATGAATTGTACTACCAATCCTTGGGAAATTCTTTTATAAGTAATTGTATTAACATTCTTTTCTTATTAATCCTCATTAAGTTGGAATGTTGTCAGTTGAGTTACCTAACGGGTTAAGTTAGGTGTCATCACGACTAGTTGAATTTTGGATCGTGATGATGTTAAAAAAAAAACACACATTGTTTGAAATGTTTAGAGAGCAGTTAAGCTTTTCTGATAGCCTGGTAGGGATACTAGCATAAGATCTATAGGATTCCGATTTTGGTGCAAAAACAATTAAAAACAGCAGCTGCAAGAAGATTTTCTGGCCCCACACCTTTACTAATTTCAATTCTCAAGCAACAGAAGTTATAACTTCCTTTAATCTTTTTTAGCATATGTTAATCATTGGATCATGATCTAATTAGTGGTTATCATTAGAGTTTAATTAATAATCTTGTTTGCTTCATCTGTTAATCAAAATATACGATCTTCCACAGTTGATTTATATATCCTAGCTAGACTCTAGACTGATATCGTAGCTAGACTATTAATTTATATATGTATTATATATTTTAAATAAAGGGTCGCCCGATATATAAAGTATTCTATGTTTACGTAGGGTTCGGGAAAGGGGATGGATCTCAAGGTGTGTGACGTAGACAACCTATCTAACGCAAGCATTAGTAGTTGATTCTACGACCGAACCCGTGAGCTACATAACCAATTGACAGATAGATCAAACAAAAATTAAGCTATCATTGCTCTGAGACTCCCCTTCACGTGTATTAAATATTCTTGTTAGAATAATTTGTTAAATATTTTCTATTGCCATGTACTTTATCAATCAGTTGCAATGGCTATTTAATTATCCAATATTTCTAGTGCACTCATCACATGCAATTATAATATTTTTTTGCAAGGTTTATAATTATGTGGTAGCACTGCAATAGTGTAGGAGTTGAGATATTTTATCAGATTTTGTGATTCGTGAGGATTTCAACTAACCCCGTTGAAATTATATAAATAACAAAATCAAAGGAATGATGACACATATATAAAATCAGTTATCGAACAATGAACATGCCAAATTGCCAATATTAACACTAGAAAAATACACTTAAAAGGTTAAAACTAACCCCCATTATATTTGCTGAGAGTATTGAATTTCATTGAGATATTCTCTAATGCTCCTTAAGCTGCTGTTTGGACCCCCAAATAAAACTTTTTAGTAGATATATTGACATATGTTGTTCGAATTCTTCAAAATATTGACGGGTGTGTGTCTGATTCACTAAAAATAGTATATTTTTGAAGGATTTCCTACACAGGTGAAAATTCTGAGCAATATAGATATTAACAGACATATATCTAGAATTTAGATTAATAGTTCAGAACGAATGTGGTCTAATAATATGTATTTAATATTTTACGTATGTAAACGTAATTCGAGCAAAAAATAAGAAGTTCAGTTGACCTCGTAAAAGTCGTCCTCGATCTACAACTCTAAATATATAATTATGAATGTATGTCCTAATAGAAGCCTTTCGATTAATATATGAAGAGAATATACTTGACGCCATATATAAACCGACTCGTAAAGTAAGAGATGTGAGATTTCAAGATATAGAAAAGGTGACAACTGACCTTCTTTGAACAACTTTACGTATTGTAATAAACTTATATCAATTACAACTTTCAAAGAATATTAAACATAAATAAACAGCTCATGTCATGCTTCTTGAATACAAATTAAAGAGAAAAGGTTATTCCCAATATTATTGTTGCAATTTGAGTACTATACTATGTTAAGATTGTTACTTGAGAAAAATTAAAGATTCTCCTTTTCCACTAATTATATATCACCTCTAAGGAAGGGTGACCAATGAAGCACTTAATCAACTTGTACAATTACATCATTAACGAAGGAAACTTTTCTTAATTTAGTAATTCAACTAATAACAACTTCTGAACGAGAGTCTTAGCGCAACCTTAAGCATGGTTAGAGTTGCTATCACGTGATCATAATATCACGAGTTTAAACGGCGTAAACAACCTCTCGTAAAAATCAACTGTGAAATTGTATACTATGGACTTAATGCGATGACCCTTTCCTAGACACTGTGCACAACGGAAATATAGTGTACATGACTGCTTTTTTTTATTAACGACAACTTCTAAGAATGCCTTAATTTCATGATAGGATGCAAAAGGGAATCCGAAATTTTCAACTAAGGTTGCGTTTGCAAACAAATTTTCTTAGAGTAGAAAATTAAAATATAAATATTAAGAAATATAATTTTATTAATAAATAATTGTGGGTACAATTATATATGTTTCTTCTTTGATTCTTCTCTCCCGATTGTCTCCGTGATTCAATGGCTAGAACATCGTGTTTCTCGAACGTATGATGATGCAAACCTTTATGGGATGTATTTGATCTCCATGAAATTATGTCTATTCAGACGCATCTTGATCTTTATGTGAATATCTCATGATTTTTTGGGATTTTCGGAATGATCTCTATTTTTGAGATCTTTTTTAAATGATTATGTAACTTTTTTTATGGGAGTGAGATAAGGTTAGGATAGAGTAGCCTTCAAGGCTGGATTTTGGTAGAGTAGACTCCGAGCAACACTGACAGACTCCTACGATTTCAAGAATTATCTTGTAATATATTGAATTTAGCATTTAATTTGATCCGTTTAAATTTCAATATCTACGTGTTGCTTAAGCGCGAGCTTGAGAACATCATTAAATAGTCAATTAGTGTGGAATTTTCAGCAAAGTACGTACTCCACCTAATTGCATCTTAACTGATAAAGTACCCAATAATTCTAGTGTGATGTCAACTTGAAAAACCAAAAAATATATATTTCAAAAACTTTTTCTTGTCGCGGAATTATAATTATTCCATTGCTTGTACGAGATAAACTTTTACAGAATAAATAATGTTTGATATTACTATCAAATCAAATTTTTGATCTGCTATAATTGGTTTACGTGGAATCATCCAATACCACAAGATTAAAACTAAATACTCCTATAAGCAGACAAGAAAAATGGAATTTGTTAAAAATATAAAGAACCCTAATATTTGTAGCCTTAAGTTATGGCAAGAATCTTCTTGGAAGATATAGGGCCAATTATATTATGCCACTTGGAAAAACATAAATTGAATGAATTGATGATAAGATTATAATCAGAGAATATTTATCAGATACTAATTTCTTGACTTTGGTTAGATATTAGAACAAAGGTTCTCATGAGATTTCATGTTTAAAGTCTTTGCTTTATTCCTCTGCATAATTCCATATTCCCGTTCTTTTTCCTTCTCGATATTCAGTATCTGCAAGCATTAAGGTTCGACTAATTTAAATTCTAAAAATTTCACTTTGAGAGGTAAAACACGACTTCAGATTTCTATTAAAAATTTTAATTAAGGATAAAAAAGTACTTATCATCCCGTCATAATTTTTAGTGGTTTTATATTTTCCTTCTCGAGTCAATATCTGCATCTACTAGAATATGTTTTCCAAGAGATTTTGTGCTATAGAAAACAATTTAATTTAATTTTCGTTCTACTTGTTAGACACACATTTCCATGATTTTATCTTCTTCTTTTTTCTCATTTCCTTTCGTTTTTGTTTAATGTTTTGCAATGTGTTTGGTGAGCTTATTATTATATTGCATATAATGTAGTAATATCGAGAAATTTCCTTTTAGTCGTTGGCGAATCTAGTGGCGAAATCAACTATACTTGAAAGCAGCTAATGACTTAAGAAAAAAGAACCAAGAAATTCTTTTAAGAGTTTCCTTCTCATTTCCAAGATATAACAACTCCAATCTGTATACCACCTAGGAGTAGTACAGTGCAATGGATATGATCGCTCCATTTTTACTTAGAGGTTTCAGTTTCGAGTTCGAGTTTTGAGAATATAGAAACCTTTACTCTCTGACAAGGAGTGCTTTCTCTTGAATGCGGCTCGCATGCAATACAAATATAAATTAGTTGGATCAGTATGTTTCGAATATCCAATGTTTATCACTACTAAAAATCCGTCAAAAAGCGATTAAACTTTTGCGACCAAAATTGGTCTGTCAAATAAAGCGACCAAGGTTGGTCGCTAAACTAGATAAAATAATTAAAAAATAATTATAAATACATTAGCGACCACAGTTGGTCGCTATTTGACCGATAATGTGGTCAAAATGTTGACTGGAAGGTCAGACTTGGTTGGCCAAAGAAAAAAATAACATTAGCGACCAACTTTGGTCGCTAAAGTGGGACCCAACTATAAATTTTTTAATGATTATATTATTATTTTAAAAAATTATAAAATTTAAATAAAAAAATTTAAAATTAGCGACCAAAGTGGGTCGCTTATCAAATAGAGACCAACTTTGGTCGCTAATCTTGGACCCAGTTATAAAATTTTAA
>ML297198.1:3308-30499 GCA_005239495.1 Nicotiana undulata | reverse complement strand
TATATATATGTATGTAGGGTTGCGCGTGCAACCCGATCCCTAACTATCCTCACAAGTCTGGCTCTCGGCCTCGCTCATTCATCGTCACAAGCCGCTCAGGCCACTCATCACAAATCACGGGGACTCAGCCCAACTTACCACAAATCACAGGGACTCAGCCCAAATTATCTTCAATATTCTAAAACAGGGTGATAAACAGCAATAAACAGTGAACATGTATAAAGCATGACTGAGTTCGTATTTTCTATCAAAATAATGTGAGCACAGTATTAAAGACACCCTTGAGGGTCTAAACAGGTTGGCACTATGGCTGTCCAACGGGACGAGACGTTACGTCCCGTCCCGATCTCGTCTCGTCTTGCGTCCCGTCCCGTCCCGTCCTACTTGATTCTAAACGGGATGGGACTATGTTAAACGGGACGCGGGATAGGACAGGATGGCCATTTCGTCCTGTTTGTCCCGTCCCGCCTATCCTGTTCCATCCCGTCCCATCCTGTCCCGTCCCATTTGTCCCGCATATTTTCTACTATAGATAACCCCTATGCTTCTTCATTTTTTCCCACAAAAATCAATCGTTCTCTCTCAAATCTCTTACATTCTATCTATATTATTTTCTCAACTCACTATCAAGTGATAAGTTTCAAGTATTTGGGCAATTTTTTGGAGCAACTTTCAAGCTTTAAATTAATTCGTCAAGTATTTGGAGCAATTTCTTCAAGTTTCAATTTTAATCACGATGCACTCGTTCCATCTCCTAATTTTAATATATAATTTTTGTGGATCATTTTTGTGTTTACTTTACGTGTTCTATTTTTTCGTATTTCATTTGTGTGTTTAATTTTTGAGTTAACTTTTTTAATTAATTTCGTATTTAAATTATGGCACCTATATTTGTATGTTGGATTTGAAAGTTCTATTAATATAATAAAAGGCTTTAAGTGTTGAATTTTTTTTATGAATTGTATTACACTCTTACTTAGTTACTTAATGGCTTGAAATTATATTAAATAAATTATAACTCTATTATATATTTATAATTACTAGAATATTTCATTATAAGTCTTTTGTTTTAATATTTTATAATTCTTTACTTAGTTTTCTAATTTCGGTTTAAGTTTTAAGTTTATTAAATAAGTAAAAAAACTAGTCGTTGCAAACTTTAAAAACTTAGTCATTATAAAAAAAAATAGCCATTGCCAAACTTAATGCTTAAATATAAAAAAAATCAAAAAAGGGCACTTTTCGTCCCGCGATCCCGTCCCGTTTCATCTCGTTTGTTAGCGAGACGGGACGAGACTGCCATTTCGTCCCGTTTGTCCCGTCCTGTTTTATCCCGTCCTGCCTAAATGTCATCCTGTCCCGTCTGTCCCGTTAATTTCGTCCCGTTCCGTCCCGTTGGACAGCCATAGTCGGCACAAGGCCTCAAACATGGCATACATCCCAAAATTAGGTATAAATCTCTAAAATACAGAATATTATATGATTTCAAATCAAATATGCGGCTTAATAGTCGCTACGGGACGGACCAAGTCTCAATCCCTACCGGTGCACGCCCACACGCCCGTCATCTAGCATATGTGTCACCTCATTTATCAAAACAATACGAAATACCGGGGTTTCATACCCTCAGGTCTAGATTTACAATCGTTACTTACCTCAAGCCGGCACAAAATACTAATCCGCGATGCTCTTTCCTCTCGAATCGGCCTCCGATTGCTCCAAATCTAACAAAAATCAAATTTACATCATCAATATATGCAAGGATCAAATCCCATTCGAAAAATATCAAAATTAACCAAAAATTCCAAAACTTGCCAAACCCGAACCCCGAGCTCATGTATCGGAATTCGATAAAAATCACATCACAAGAATCCTCATACGTCCCCGAGTCTAAACATACCAAGAACATCAAAATCAGACCTCAAATGGCCCCTCAAATCCCCAATTCAAAGTCTAGAACTTCAAGCCCTAATCCCCCAATTTTAATCCTTAATCCTCATAAATTTCATGTTAAATCAGGTAGAAATCATCATAATCGAGTAGTGAGTTCAAAATCCTTACCTCAGGGTGTTATCCCATGAATCCCTCTTCAATTTCCCCTACAAAAGCTCTAAACCCGAACACAAATGGTGGAAAAAATGGCTAAATTTCACGAAGGCCACTATTTATAAGATCTGCCCAGTGGAATCGCACCTGCGACCTTTTATTCGCACATTTACTTTCCTGATACTGATAGATAGAATCTATGATAATGTAGAAATGCCACAAGTCCTGCCACCTTCCAACGTAAATCTCAGTTCTAGCCAAATACACACCTTAAAGATTCAATTGTTACGTATAACCTTGAATCCATCAGATCCATTCTCGAGAATCATCCACTCTACACAAATCTCGATTACAATGATCAAGCAGACAGAACGACCTGACCTCGTTTGCACAACAACATACTAGGAAAGTAATCCACACACTTGAAGCAACAAGCAGTTCATACACTGCACACACTACACCTTTTACAATTACAACTCAATCATTCAATAAAACTCACCTACCCATAGAGTACATTACAACCGGTATCGAAGAATTTCCATTACTCGAGTCATTCCTAGACTCCACCTCTGCAGGTCATAACTGATTCACAAATATACCTCGAACCGAAACCAATACAACACATAATCGTGCAATCAACTTATCATTAACAGACTCCCCCAATTGGCTCAAAGCCAAAGATCAAGGCAAACAATAACTCACAATGCCCAAACGCTATCACTGCCACCATACTGCAGTGAGATTCACTAAATCCTTCATAAGCTCATATGACACAAACCGTATAGTATCTCAAATCGTGTGCAAATCTCACATTCCCCATTGTAATAGTCATGCCAACTCTCACAAGCGATCTAAACTCAAATTGCAACAAATATCAATTACTGATAAAAGAGGACTTGCTACAAAACCATCTAAGGATCACACAACCTCAGGACACCCCGCGGGAAATAGCCCCGCCCGCTTAGCCTCAAACTGATCTCTCTCTATACCCTTCCAAAAAAATATCATAGTTATTACGCAATCACTTTATCCTTCTGCATCTAAACACAACCAACGCCTAGCCTCGAGGCATCACAATATGCGGTATAAGAACCTGAAGCTGATGGAAGAACTAACACTGGAGTTGTGGTCAAAGAAATATTGAGCTTCTGGAAGCTCTACCCACACTCATCTGACCACATGGATACCCTCACTGGACACCACGTGTCCCAAGAATGCTACTGAACTGAGCCAAAATTCACACTTGGAGAACTTTGCATAAAGCTTCTCCTCCCTCAATCTCTGCAATACAACTCTCAAATGCTGAGCATGCTCCTCCTGGCTACGAGAATATACAACGATGTCATCAATGAACAAAATAACAAAGGAATCCAAGTACGGCTGAAACACGTCGTTCATCAAATGCATGAATGTTGCTGGGTCATTGGTTAGCCCAAAAGACATCACCAGGAACTCATAACACAACAGAAAGATCCGCTTCACTCCACAACTAAACAACATGAGAGGTCTTCCAATACACTCACAACTCGAGGCCATATGCCAACTCCAGACAGAAGTCAAACACTCAATAGTTCTTTTTACATATCAAGCCAATCCCTATTTGTCTCAATCAAGCAATATGAACACATATCACCATCAAATCACACTCACCACATCGTCATCTAGTCACAAAGTCCCATTAATAGGGACACAAACGGACATATAAGTCCCCAAATTCATGTTCTCACACAAACGAAATCTCGGCACTCCAGCCACAGACAAAGTCCGGCCTCAAGTCCTCCAGACTGACCCATTATCAACAAGCTAAAAATCACATCTCATTCATGGAAGTCATAAGCCATCGATGCACACTTGATACTGAGTGCTCACGTGCGCATTCGAATACATGAAGGGAATTCAAAGAGATACACTTTTGGCTGAATAAATGGATTCGCGCGACAAGAATTCAAAAATGAGAGATTTTTCCTAAGGGTTCTGCAGCCTCTCGAAGATAAGTACAAACATCTCCGTACTGATCCGCAATACTCTACTAAACCTGCTCATGATCGGGGAGTCCTATTTAACCTAGGTTCTAATACTAACTTGTCACGACCCAAACCTAAACTGGCCGTGATGGAACCTATCGTGATACTA
Organism: Nicotiana undulata; assembly: GCA_005239495.1. Lineage (NCBI taxonomy): Eukaryota > Viridiplantae > Streptophyta > Magnoliopsida > Solanales > Solanaceae > Nicotiana > Nicotiana undulata. The sequence goes on along the minus strand of ML297198.1, from coordinate 26,320 downwards.
GGCTAGCCAATTCACTGAAAATAACATAATAGTTTTCCATTTAATACATAAAATATCCGATTTTTCATAATTATTTCGTTTCTTAAGCATCTCAACAATACTAATAACCAACAATGTCTAAAACACATCCCCAACACCTGGAGTCAACCGTCATGAGCATCTAAGAGGTGATATAATCTAGCACTGATTCTTTACTACAAACAAGTCTGGGAAGCAAAGTTAATGACAGAGTAGGAAAGGAGAATGGGCAAGTTGCGGACACCGAGCAACTACCTCACAATCTCCGAACAATGCTCCAAAAAGGGGTAGATCAACTACCGCTCAGCCCCGGTACCTGAATTTGCACACAAGGTGCAGGGAGTAACGTGAGTACGCCAACTCAATAAGTAACAACCATAACTAAAGACTTGAGTGCAGTGACGAGCATTTTTAAAGATCATGTAAAACCATATAATAAGCAACAATAGAAATAATTTAATTCAAGTCAGGAATCTACATTCCGAATATTTCATAAAATCTCCAGCTTTTCATTTAGAAACTCGAATAAAAGCATTTGTTCAAAAACTTTCATTAGAGGCTCGGTGTAAAAAAGAGTGAAAACAGTAGTTTCATAAAATATCGGCCCCTCGGCACTGTGTCACTCACAAATAAAGCCACTCGGGCAAGCCTCTCAGTCACTCGTGACTCTACTCTCATAAGTCAATGCTCACACTCAACACCCTCACTCAACAGGTACCATATAACGACGGTTGCGGCGCGTAGCCCGATCCATATAATAACCCGATGCGACGTGAAACCCGATCCATGATAGTAACCCGATGCGGCGTGTAACCCGGTCCATAATAGTAACCCGTTGTGGCGTGCAACTCGATCCATAATAGTCGACTGCGCTCACTAGGGGTGTACAGACTCCGGGAGAGGCTCTTACAGCCCAAGCATTATATAGTTGCGGCGTGCAGCCCGATCCAATATATATCTCGCTGCGGCGTGCATCCCGATCCAATATATATCTCATTGCGGCGTGAAGCCCGATCCAAAAATATCTCGCTGTGGCGTGCAGCCTGATCCACATATCTTGTTATGGCATGCAACCCGATCCATATATATATAAATGTATATAGGGATGCGGCGTGCAGTCCGATCCCTAACTATCCTCACAAGTCTGGCTCTCGTCCTCACTCATTCATCCTCACAAGCCGTTCGGGCCACTCATCACAAATCACTGGGACTCAGCCCAACTCACCACAAATCACAAGGACTCAGCCCAAACTATCTTTCAATATTCTAAAACACGTTGATAAACAGTAATAAATAGTGAACATATATATTAAGCATGACTGAGTTCGTATTTTCTATCAAAATAATGTGAGGACAGTAGTAAAGAAACCCTTGAGGGTCTAAACAGGTCGGCACAAGGCCCAAACATGGGATACATCCCAAAATATGGTATAAATCTCTAAAATACAGAATATCATATGATTTAAAATCAAATATGGAGCTTAATAGTCGCTATGGGACGGACCAAGTCTCAATCCCTACCGGTGCACGCCCACACGCCCGTCACCTAGCATGTGCATAACCCCATTTATCAAAACAATACGAAATACCGGGGTTTCAGACCCTCGGGTCTAGATTTAAAATCGTTACTTACCTCAAACCGGCCCAAATACTAATCCGCGATGCTCTTGCCTCTCGAATCGGCCTCTGATTGCTCCAAATCTAACCAAAATCAGATTTACATCATCAATATATGCAAGGATCAAATCCCATTCGAAAATTACCAAAACTAACCAAAAATCCCGAAATTGGCCAAACCCAACCCCCGGGCCCACGTCTCAGAATTCGATAAAAATCACATCACAAGAATCCTCATCCTTTCCCGAGTCTACACATACCAAGAACATCAAAATCGGACCTCAAATGACCCCTCAAATCCCCAATTCAAAGTCTAGAACTTCAATCCCTGATCCCCCAATTTTAACCTTAATCCTCATAAATATCATGTTAAATCAGGTAGAAACTATCATAATTGAGTAGTGAGTTCAAAATCCTTACCTCGGGGCGTTATCCCATGAATCCCTCTTCAATTTCCTTTTCAAAAGCTCCAAACCCGAACATAAATTGTGGAAAAATGGCTAACTTTCGCGAAGGCCACTATTTATATTTTCTTCCCGGTGAAATTGCACCTGCGACCTTTTATTCGCACCTGTGGACCAGCATTTGTCGTCCCAGGTGCGCTTCTGCCGACATTTCACTTAAGGGCTCCATCCGAATCTGCGGTCGTCTAGACGCACCTGCAGGCTCGCAGGTGCGGTCCTCTTTCCGCTTCTGCAACCACCCTCCACCAGGCCATACTTCACACTTGCGGCGCACACTCTGCACCTTCCATGGCCATACCTGCGGTCACCAATCATCATCTGCAGAAACCACAGAACAGCAAAACCCAGCATTCTCTAAGTGCCAAAAATCAGTCCGATAATCATCCGAACCTATATCGAGGCCCTTGGGGCTTCAACCAATGGTACCCACAAGTCATAAATGATCAAACCAAACGTAGCCGAACCCTCGAAACACCCAAATAACATCGAAACACCAAATCGACTCATGATTCAAGCCTAAGGATTTTTCAAACTTTCGAAATTCATCCACGGTGCCGAAACTAACCAAACCTCGTCCGAAGTGCCTGAAAATTTTCACACACATCTAAAACAACACGACAAACCTTTTCCAACTTTCGAGATTCCATTTCGACCCCGATAGCTAATTTTCCACTCCCGACCGAAAATCGCCAAAAACTCAATTTTGCCAAATCAAGTCTAATTCTACTCCGGACCTCCGAAAAATATTCCGAATACACTCCTAAGTCCCAAATCATCTAACGAAGCTATCCGAGCTATAAAGTCCACATTCCGAGGTCATTTACTTATAAGTCAATTTTCAGTTGACTTTTCTAACTATAAAGCCAACTTAAGAGACTAAGTGTCTCATTTCTCTCCACAATCACTTCGAACCCGAGCCAACCAACCTAACACAACATGAAATAGCTGAACCACACATAATGAAGCAAGAATGAGGAAAACGGGCTAAAACTCCCGAAACGACCGACCAGGTCGTTACAAAAATTGACCAAAAAAAAGCTTACTCTATTTGCTCTGATCTTTGTCCTATTTCATAGTTTTATAGACATGAGAAATTTCCTTTTCTTTTTCACTTTGATAGCTCATTTTATTGATTATTCGCAATTTTAGGTTCATGTTGGTGCTCCTGTTGGTAAGACCCAATATTTCTCACAAACTTTTGTGTCAAATGCTGCGTCTCGCACAAGGTGTCACACTCAATGACACAAAGTGTTGATCTTCACACTCCATGTCGGACCAAAGTAACCAAAGTTGTAGCTTAATATCGCACACAAATTTCGCATCACTTGGTTCCCTTTGCAGCACATTGACGCAAAAAATTGAGCTGCACAGTTTATAATTTTTTTGTGAGCTTTAGTCATGTAGATACTAATTCTATTAGAATATAATAGGGGAGTTTCTGCAATGTATCACAAAAATTTCCACTTAGAGGAAGAATTTTACATTTCTTACTATATGGATCATAGAATAATTTAATGCAAGAAAAAGAACTGAACTCTACAAACACCAAAGTATCCGAATTTATGTGTTAGCGCAGACTTTATAACTTCCAAATAAATGCATTTATGACAGATCATATTTAGGTGCTGACTAAGTGAAGATGGCAATATACTTATAGCTTTACAGCTTCTCCGCACTCCTCAGGACATGTCCTATAAACAATAATTACCCAGAATAAACTAACAGGTGGTAAATCATCTTGTATTGAGAAAGGGAAAAAAGTAGTCGAAATCAGTTACGAAAATTCTTTTCACAACCTTTGTATAAAGCAACAATCATTGTAACTAACAGGAATATCTCAAAATAAGCCATCATTAGAATAAAAAAGTTGACCAAATATTTAATTACCAGTATATTTTATGGGAAACTCTAGAAGCAAGTTGGAATTTTTTACCTGTTTGAATATAAGCACAGCTCATGTGCTTTGTGCAGAGTTAATGATAAGATATGCAAAATATGATGGTTAATGCAATGCAACATTAAATCTAAATGATGACCTCTACACAAGTTGCTTTAAGTGAAGCATTTGAAAAAATGTAAATGCATTGGCTAAATATTGAAGATTAAATGCTACCTTGATTCTCTCAGATGATGCCCATTCCTTAAAAACTTTTGGCTCTATACAAACTACTGCTACTAAAGAGGAATTAAAGCTATCACCTGCTATGTTGCAACAGTGAGCAAAGGAGACACCATTTACTGAATCCATAAGAGAAAAGTTCTTTATCTGCTTACCATAGACAAAACACTGTGCAAAAAATTTACATTTGGCATAAACAATCTCAGTTTTCTCAGGAGCTATGTATTCAACCTATGCCAACTTGAAGATATTCTTTTTCCTATTCATAGTGAGCATTCAGAACATTGACATCTGCAATAACATTGACCAAGGAAAAATGTGTATAATTGGTAATTATTATATACAATATAAATAAAGATTGTAAGATAATTAATAAATGTCATGATCTATCTAAGATATAGCAATTGGTATTGCAATAATGTGAAAAAAAACAGATTATTTCATCAACAATAAGCAGCATGGCAGTGGTATGACTTTTTAAAATGACATACTAACAAATTTAAAACTCTTACCCATTGTATGACATTTTAAAATCACATATTAATTGAATTGATTGACTACAAATATAAATAGACAATTTAACAAATAAAGTACATGTGACTAAGCTGCAATAGGATACATCAAAGTAAAGTAAATTTAGAAGAATGTTTACCTCATTCAATTTTATCTTTCTCTATTGTAACGACCCGGCCGGTCGTTCCGTAAGATTTAACCCGTTTTTCCTGTTTCTGCTTTATCGTGTGTTGCTTAACCTATTTATGTTGTGTTGGGTCGGTTGGTTCGGTTTCAGAGTGATCATGATGTGAATTGAGACACTTAATCTCTTAAGTTGGCTTAATAGTTGGAAAAGTCAACTGGGAGTTGACTTTTAGGTAAACGACCTCGGAATGTGGATTTTAGGGCTCGGATAGCTTCGTTAGGTGATTTGAGACTTAGGGCTGTGTCGTGACCCAAATCCTAACCTAGGTCGCGATGGCGCCCAACACCGATGTTAGGTAAGCCAACTCAATTAGTCTAGTGAGTTCCACTTAATTTTATAAAAACCTTATTAACGATACTTAAGCTTTTGTCACAAGGCATGAGAAAATGGCAAATGTCAAGGCAATTTAATTGCAATGATCAAGAAATTTAATTAAAATAGTTACATTTCCAAAAGAATAGTCTACCAGTGTGTGTGTCATGAACTAGTGTCACAAGTTTACAGACATCGAGTAGAAAGAATCAATAGATTTGTCTATCCTACTGTCTGAGAGGATATAGACAGAATAACAAAAGGGAAGACTCCAAAGTGCTGCTAAAGGGCATCAAGGGAAGTAGCTCACCATGAAGCCTCTAACCTCGTGGAATCAAGAACGGGCTCCGGACTGATAACCAGATGCACCTGCCTCAGAACCTGTACAATTAAGTATAGAAGCGTAACATGAGTACATAAACATTATGTACCCAGTAAGTATCCCGTTTAATCTCAAAGAAATAGTGACGAGAGGTCGACTTGACACTCACTAGGGCCAAACCAATATATTTAAATATAAGGCTAAGCAAGAATATCAAAGATGAATAATAGTAAAGTCAAGAAATGGTAAGGTTCTCCACAAGTACATTTGCGTACCAACTCCCTATCAGACAGGTTACTAATTCACTTTCCAGGGAATTAACGGTTAACAACCACAGAAAAATATCAAGCAATTAACATGCACATAATGTGTTGTGAACATACGGCCGATCCTACGAAATAATAATATGCATTGCCGAAGGATCGAACGGTACGAACCATAGATGCATCTATTACCCTGCTCGCGAATCGTACATGCAGCGCAGTCAATATAAATAATAGAGTTACCCCACTCGTGAATCATACATGTGACGCAGGTACTCATAAATACACACATGCAAATAGTAAATCCAGAAATTGATCAGAAAAAAATAATTACCCAAGGATATGGCATATTTCTCGTTTAATGGTCGAGAAGATGTTGTTCAGTCTTTTTATAAGTTCGTTGGCTAAATTCGATATAATTAAAGCACTTTGAATTTATCAGTAAAATTACGGCAAGCAAAACATGCTTTTAGGTTCTAAACTACCCGGACATGAGTATAATAGTAGCTACGCACGGACCCTCGTCACTTCGTGCGTACGTAGCCCCCACAATTAATAGCACGTAATTTATCAAACATCTATGGGGAAAATTCCCTCTTACAAGATTAGAAAGGAGGCTTACCTCGTTTCAAGCCTACCTCCCGATTCAAGAATGCGCCCGAATCTCCAAATTTGTCGCCCAACAACTTGAAACTAACCAAACATTACAATAATTAATCAATCTATGCTTAAAAGTTCACAATTTCCTATTTAGATGGTTACCCAACTTAGTTTTGCATGATTCCTAAAATTCACCCACTGGCCCACATGCTCGGATTCCGGAAATTTGTAAGGGAAGTTGTTACCCATAACCTAAGGATCAATAATACATGATTTTACTAGATTCCATAACAAATTTTGTGGTCCAAACCTATTTCTATCAAAACCCTAGGTTTTACTCTAAACCCATAATTTTCACTAATCTTAGTGTGTTAATCCACTCAAAAACTAAGTAATAAACTCATATTAAGTAGGAAATACATTACCTCAAGATCCTAAGTCGAAATCTCTGCTTTGGGAGCTCCTAAATCGCCCAAGGGTGTGATAAATGCCCTCAAATAAGCCCAAGTCTCGACTTTGAAACGACCTCACTGCATCTAGCATTTTTGCACCTGCGGCGAGTGGACCGCACTTGCGGTCTCAGTTCTACGGACCAATGTCCGCATCTACGGAAAGGGAGGGGACTGGCAGGGATCGCACATGCAGAAGGGGGCCCGCATCTTCGGCTACGCTTCTCTGGAGAGGGAACCGCATCTGCGGATTTTGGGCATCCACATGAGGGCCGTACCTGCGAGGCTTCGACCGGATCTGCGGTATTGCACTTGGGGCTGGACTATCGCAGGTGCGGTCGCACCAGATCCGATGCACCAACAGCTTGTTTAGAACTTAAACTTGCCTCGCGCGACGTCTGAATGGCATCCGGGGCCCCCAAGGCCCCGTCCAACTATACCAACAAGTTCTAAATCACAATACGGACTCGCTCGAACCTTCAGAACTTCCAAAATAACATTAAATCTAGGAATCATACCCCAAAACCAACTAAATTCAACTTATAAACTTTAAGTTCTTGAATTTACTTCCAACACGCTGAAACGTACTTATACTACTCGTAATGACACCAAATTCTACGAGCAAGTCATAAATGACATGGAGGAACTATTCCCGGTCTCGGAATTCCGTTCGGACCTCGATACCACAAAAACACGTTCCAAACCTCAATTGTTTGAACTTAAAGAATCATATTTCACTAATTGGCGCCGAAACGCTCCCAGGTCCTCCAAAATCCGTTTCGAACATACGCCCAAGTCCGAAATAATCATACAAACCTATTGGAACCTTCAAATCTCAATTCCAAGGCCGTTTACTAAAAATGTTGACCGAAGTCAAACTTGTCCTTTAAGGCCAACCTTATGGAACAAAGTGTTCCTATTCCACCCCAAACTCCTCCAAAAGTTGAACCATCCCCGCAAGTCATAAATAAGTAAAAGCAAGTACGAGAAGTCTTATTTAGGGGCACGGTGTTCTAGAAGGCAAAACAACCGGTCGGGTCATTATAGGGTGCGTTCGGAATGTGGTTTTGAGATCTGGAGTAGAATTAGGCTTGAAATGGCGAAATTGAGTTTTTGGCTATTTCCGGTCTACAGTGGATAATAGGCTATCAGGGTCGTAATGGAGTTCTGGAAGTTGGAACAAGGTCGTAGTGTCATTTTGGATGTGTATGCAAATTTTTAGGTCAATCAGACTTGTTTTGGGTGGTTTCGGCATTATTGGCAAAATTTAGAAGTTTCTAAGTTCTTAGGCTTAAATTCGAGGTTGATTTAGTCTTTTGGCGTTGTTTTGAGTGGTTCCAAGTCTCGAATAAGTTTGAATAATGTTACGGGATGTGTTGTCATGTTTGGTTGGAGTCCCGAGGGCCTCGAGTGTGTTTCGAATGCCCAACGAGACATTTTCGGACTTGAGGAGTTAGCAGTTTTGCTGGTTTTCTGGTACAGACGTTTTGTTCTTCGCGATCACGTAGGCTTAGTTGGGCAACAGTGAGATTTGTTCAACTCGATCGCAGAGGTCAGTACACGATTATGTAAGGCGGTGATGTTGTGTTTCGCGAACTTGGGGCCAGGGTCGCGTTCGCATAGAAGAGAGTGAGATGGTGAGGAGTGGAAGGGATTTGTTCTATGCGACACGTGGGAAAGGTCGCGATCGCGTGAGTTGGCAAAGCAGTGCTTCGCGATCGCGTGGGTTGTTCCACGATCGCGTAAGGTAAGTTGAAGAGCGGTCCATTTTTGTGCTTCACGATTGCGAGGCAGTTTCCGCGATCACGATGAAGGGAGCACCTGGGCAGAAAGTATAAAATTCCATCTTCGCGCTTTTTATCCCATTTCTCACCATTTTTGAACGACTTTGAAGCTTTTTGAGAGGGATTGAAGAGGGAATCGAAGGGAAACACTTGGAGGTAAGGATTTTGAACTCAATACTCGATTATATGGTGATTTCTAACTAATTAGACATGAAATTAGTGGGAATTAAACTCTAAAATTGGAGAATTAGGGCTTGTAATTGGAGACCTTTAATTGGGGATTTGAGGGGCCATTTGAGGTCCGATTTTGATGTTCTTGGTATGTATAGACTCGTGGGAGGATAAGGATTCTTGATGTGATTTTTATCGAATTCCAAGACGTGGGCTCGGGGTTCGTGTTTGGCCAATTTCGAGATTTTTGGTTAATTTTGATAATTTCCAAATGGGCTTTGGTTAGATTTGGAGCAATCGGAGGCCGAGCCGAGAGGCAAAGGCATCGCTGATTAGTATTTTGGCCGGTTTGAGGTAAGTAACAATTGTAAATCTAGACCTGAGGGTATAAAACCTCGGTATTTTGTATTGTTTTGATAAATGAATTGACGAACATGCTAGGTGACGAGCGTGTGGGCGTGCACCGGTAAGGATTGTGAATCGGTCCGTCCCGTAGCGACTATTAAGCCGCATAATTGATTTGAAATCATATGATATCCCGTATTTTAGAGATTTATACTATGTTTTGGGTTGTACGCCATGATTGGGGCCTTGTGCCGACCTGTTTGGACCCTCATGGGTATTTCACTACTATTCTCACACTGTTTTGATAGAAAATATAATCTCTCTCACGATTTATATATGTTCACTGTTTATTCTTATTATCATCCTGTTTTAAATAATGAAAGATATTTTTGGGCTGAGTCCCTGTGATTTATACTGAGTTTCCCGAGTGGCTTGTGAGGATGATGACTGAGTGAGGCCGAGAGCCGGATTGTGAGGATAGTGATGGATCGGGTTACACGCCGCAACGTTATATATTTATATATGGATCAGGATGCACGCCGCAGCGATATAGCGCTTCGGCTGTAGGAGCCCCTCCGGAGTCTGTACACCTTCAGTGAGCACAGTCGACTATTATTTGGATCAGGCTGCATGCCGCAGCGGATATTATTTGGATTGGGCCGCACGCCGCAGCGGATATTATGTGGGCCGGGCTGCACGCCACAACGGTTTTGTATATATGGTACTTGTTGAGTGTGAGTGCTGAGTGTGAGCATAGACTTATGAGAGTAGAGTCATGAGTGACTGAGAGGCTTGCCCGAGAGGCTTTATTTGAGAGTGACCTTGTGCCCGAGGGGCTTATATACTATGAAACTACTGTTTTCACTCTTCTTTACACTAAGCCTCAAATGAAAATGTCGAACAGATGTTTTAAACGAACATTTAATTGGAAATTTGGAATTTTTATAAAAATATTTGGAATACAGATTCCTGACTTGATGTATTATCACATGGTTTTTACCTGATTTTATATGCTCGCCACTGAACTCAAGTCATTAGTTATAATTGTTACTTACTGAGTTGGCGTACTCACGTTACTCCCTACACCCTGTGTGCAGATTCAGGTGATGGGTCTGAGCGCTAGCTCTTTAGCATTCTCTGGGAGATGGTTCGGGATTTCAAGGTAGCTGTTCGGCGTCCGCAGCATGCCCTCTTCCCTTCTTATCCTGTCATTTACTATCTATTCCTAGAAATGGTTGTAGTAATGAAATAGTATTACATTTTATCGTGTCATAGTTGCTCATGACGATTGACCCCAGGTTTTAGGGCGGTGTTTTAAATATTTTATCTATTCTTGTTGTTTTGAAGTGTTAAACTGGGAAAATTTTATGAAATATCGATCAGCTTTGAATTTGAGGGAAAATCTTATATGTTATTTTTGGTAAATTGGCTAGCCTAGTTTCATGATAGGCGCCATCACGACCAATTTAGGTTTGGGGTCGTGACATCTGTAGTATGAGCAATTATATACTAAGTATGTACACTGAACTTGTCATTGTTGCTGCTCATTTGATACTTACACATTCAAAACTTCTATCCTCTAAATTTCGGAAAACTTCTTTATACACTACATTTGTAGCTTCATTTGTTATTTTCCCATCTTCATCATAACATAAGATCTTCAACCCTTTTTTACTTGTTACTCTTGAAAGTGCAACATATAGTTGTCCATGAGTAAACACAGGCTTCTTCAAAAATAATCCCACATTACATAATGATTGACCTTGACTTTTATTGATGGTCATGGCAAAAGATAGAATGACCAGAAATTGCCTTCTTTGGAACTTAAAAGGAATTCTTGCATCAGATGGAGTAAGTGTCATTCTTGGTATAAAAACTATCTCCGTCCATTTTTCCTGATAATACTTTGGCTTCAATTACCCGATTTCCAAGTCTTGTGATGATCAAAATCTTGACGATTGATCTATATTTCTTAACAACATCACAGGAACACCTACCTTCAAAGTCAAAGAGTGATTTGGAATACCTGAACATTTAATACTATTCAGGAATTCATGTGTATGTACATGTTCCAAAGATGTAAATTCATGATCAGACATGCAAATTGTATCCGAACTTAAATATGATTTATCCTGACTATTGTTGAGATAAACCATGTAATCATTCACCAATTCCACCATCTGAAGAGTTGGCGCAATAATTGCTCTTTCTTGAAGGTATTTTATATATGTGAAATGTCTCAAGAAATCAGAATATGTACTTTCAACAATTCCAGCCATTGGATCATCACAATTATGTATGAGAAGATCGTCGGGTATTTCTCTTTCTCAATGCCATCAATGGAACTTCCAATCTTTCAGCATATCTTGATCCATTGGTAGCAGAGCCATCACCTATTGCCATAATCCAATCAGAAAATTGTTTTAAATCATCCAAATATCACGACCCCAAACAGTTAGTCGTGATGGCGCCTTTCGTGGAATCAGGCAAGCCACACATTTCGTTGAAGCAAAGTTTGTTTTCAGAAAATCTATAAATTCAGAAGCAAAAGTATCGGTAATAATCCATTTGAAAGTCTAACATCATTAAAACACAATAAATCCAATCCCAGATCTAGTGTCACCAAGCCACGAGCTACTATAAATACAATGTCGAAATGTAAAGATGACATAATAATGTCTGGAGAAAATGAAATACAATAGGAAGATAAAGAAGGAGAAATCGAGGTTGCGGTCGCCGGCTGCTACCTCGAAGACTCCATGGAACTCTGTCAGCCAATCAACCACTACTACCGGGCCTCGATGAACCTGGATTTGCACGCAAGGTGCAGGGGGTAATGTGAGTACACCAACTTAGAAGTAACGAACCCAAACTATGGGCAGAGAGGTAGTGACGGACTAAAACTCAGCAATTACAATAAACAGTGTACAATAATTAAACATGTTCACAGTTTATCAGAAAATGAACAAAATATGCCAGGTATGACGAGTATACTCTACATGCCAATATATATGAAACCACTGTGAATATGAACACAGTTCTCACAACCCTCACACAGAAGTCCACTCAGTACCGTATATGGCTCTCAGGCCCATGGAAGATCCATCCTGGAATATACATGAACACCGGTGACCATAGTCACTCTGTACTGAGGAAAAGTCCAATCCAGCCCCGCGGAGAAGATCCATCTCCGGAATTCAACACTCGGACAAGATCCATGTCCAGGGAAGATCCATCCCTCACATATCATCAACTTCGGACAAGGTCCATGTCCAGGGACGATCCATCCCTCAATATCAATGTGCTTACTGGGCGTGTAAAGACTCCGGAGGGGCTCCTATTAGCCCAAGCTCTATATCAAGCCAACGAAGTCATGATCACAGTATCGTTGCGGTGTGCAGTCCGATCTCATAAGTGTCTCTTAATAATAGGCTCTCGGCCTCACTCAGTTATTACTCTCCAGTCTCGCTCACAAGGGTTCATCGATGCATGAACTAGCCCGAAACAATAATAAATGTACAAAATTACGATTACTGAGATTGAGGCATGATATGATATGCTATGATAGGACTGAGTATATGAAATCAAATAAACACATAAAGAGACAGCAATATACGACCACTCGGGTCTCAGCATTTCCGGCGTGAAGCCTTGGCATTTGTACTTAGCATGATTTCTAGCATGTTCACATTAACCACATCAATAGAAATGCATATATCAATCCGTAATAGCTACTAGATGGTGCCATGGGATGAGCAAGGCCACAAATCATTCGGCGCACGCCCGCACACCTGTCACTTGGCATGTGCGTCAGCTTAATTATAGTCATATATCACATAGTTCGAGGTTTCGAACCCTAAGAACCAAGTTTGGAAACGTTACTTACCTCAAAACTGGCTAAAATCCTATCCCTCAATGCCTTGCCTCTAGACTCGGCCTCCGATTGCTCCAAATCTACCAACAATCAGATTTATATCATTATTATATGCCAATGAATGAAGCCCATTCGAAAATTATCAAAATTAACCAAAAATCCCGAAATTAGGCAAACCCGACCCTCAGGCCCACGTCTCTAAATTCAATAAAAATTACATCACAAGAATCCTCATCCTCCCACGATTCGATACATACCAAGAGCATCAAAATCGGAATGATCCCTCAAATCCCCAACTAAAAGTCTCCAATTACAAGCCCTAATTTCCCAATTTTTGTCACTAATTTCCATAATATTCACCACCAATCCGTCAAATAATCACATATAAACGAGTTTTAAGTCCAAAAGTCTAACCTCCACGAAGAACCCTCGAATTTCCTCTCCAAAACCCTTCAAAAGCTTCAAACCCGTATAAAATGGTGGAAGAACGACCAAAATTTACTAAGGGTTCTATTTATATGTTCTTCCCAGCGTTAACTGCACCTGTGATCTATTTAACGCACCTGCGGACCCGCACTTGTGGTCCCAGGTGCGCACCTGCGCAATTTCACTTAAAGGACCAAATCCGCGCCTGCGACCCACATACCGCACTTGCGACTTCGTAGTTGCGGCCAAACCTCCGCATCTGCGGTCTTCTTCTCCCTTAGCCATTTCCGCTTGTGCGATCCCTCGTCCGCTTCTGCGGACTCGCACCTACGGTCTCCTATCCGTAGATGCGGAAACACCATAATGCTTCACACTAACAATTTAAAAATGCCAAAAACCATGTCGATAACCATCCGAACTCATCCTGAGGCCCTCGGGACCTCAACCAAAAGTACCAACAAGTCATAAATGATCACCCGGGCTTAGTCGAACACTCGGAACATCCAAAATAACACCAAAACATCAAATCAACCCATGATTCAATCCTAAGAGTTTCAAACTTTCCAAAAATCACCAACGATGCCGAAACTACCTAGAAAGCGTCTAAATGACTTGAAAATTTTGCACACACATCCAAAATGACGCTACGAACCTGTTCCAACTTCCAGAAATCCATTCTGACCCCGATAGCTAATTTTCCTCTGCCGATCGGAAATGGCCAAAAGCTCAATTTTCCCAATTGAAGCTTAATTCTACTCCGGACCTCAAAACCACATTCCGAACACACTCCTAAGTCCCAAATCACCTAACGAGGCTATCCGAGACATAAAATCTACATCCCAAGGTCGTTTACCTATAAGTCAACTCCCGATTGACTTTTTCAACTATTAAGCTAATTTAAGAGACTAAGTATCTCAATTCTTACCACGACCACTCCGAACCCAAACCAACCGACCCATCATGAATAGGTTAAATTACCTATGATAAAGCTGAAACAGGGGAAACGGGGCTAATTGCATGGAACGACCGGCCGAGTCGTGACATTCTTCCCCTCTTAAACAAATGTTCGTCCTCGAATAGGTCTAGAAACATACATGGAGTCTCAAATAAGTGGTGATATCCCGCTCGGTCTCCCAGGTGGCCTCCTCTACCGGCTGCCCTCTCCACTGCACTTTTACTGAAGCTATATCCTTATACCTCAACCTTATGACATGTCGACCTAAAATTGCCACTGGCTCTACTTCATATGACATATCAGCCTCAATCTGAACTGTGTTGAAGTCCAAATCATGAGACGGGTCACCAATATACTTCCGAAACATGGAAACATGGAATACCAGATGGACACTCGATAAGCTGGGTGGCAAAGCAAGTCTATAATCCACCTCTCCAACCCTCTGAAGCACCTCAAAAGGCCCAATGAACCGGGGACTCAACTTGCCCCTCTTCCCGAACCGTATAACACCCTTCATGGGTGACACCTTCAGTAGTACCTTCTCCCCAACCATGAAAGACACATCCCGGACCTTCCGGTCCGCATAATGTACCAAGTCTGTGCCCAATAGCCTAGCCTCACCCGGCTCAAACCAACCAACCGGAGATCTACACCTCCTACTATACAAGGCCTCATACGGAGCCATCTGGATACTAGACTGATAACTATTATTACATGCAAACTCCACGAGTGGCAGAAGCTGGTCCCATGAACCCCCAAAATCGATGACACGGGCATGCAGTCCTCTAGAATTTGAATAGTGCGCTCTGACTGCCCGTCCGTCTGAGGATGAAATGTTGTGCTCAACTCGACCTGAGTACCCAAATCTCTCTACACGTCCCTCCCAAACTGAGATGTGAACTGAGTACCTCTGTCAGAAATGATAGAAACTGGAACACCATGCAACCGGACAATCTCCGTGATATAAATCTCATCTAACAGCTCTGAAGAGTAAGTAGTACCAACAAGAATGAAGTGCGCGGACTTGGTCAGCCGATCCATAATAACCCATATAGCATCGAACCTCCTCGAAGTCCGTGGGGGCCCAACTACAAAGTCCATGGTGATCCGCTCCCACTTCCACTCCGAAATATCCAACCTCTGGTGCAACCCACCTGGTCTCTGGTGCTCATACTTGACCTGCTGACAGTTGCGACACCGAGCTACAAACTCAACAATATCCTTCTTCATCTACCTCCACTAATAATGTTGTCTCAGATCCTAATACATATTCGCGGTACTCGGATGGATGGAATATCGCGAGCTATGGGCCTCTACTAGGATAAACTCTCGAAGCCCATCCACATTGGGCACACAAATCCGAACCTGCATCCTCATAACTCTATCATCACCAATCACTACATCCCTGACATCGTCTCGCCGGACCCTATCCTGAAGAACGAGCAAGTGTGGGTCATCATATTGGCGCTCTCTGATCCGGTCATAAAATGAAGACCTGAAGGCTACACGAGCCAACACCCGGCGGGGCTCTGATAGATCCAATCTCACCAAATGGCCCGCTAAGGCCTGAACATCAAGTGCTAGCGGTCTCTCTGCTACCGGGAGATATGCTAGACTCCCCAAACTCTCAGCTCTGCGACTCAAGGCATTGGCCATTACATTGGCCTTTCCCGGATGGTATAGAATAGTGATATCATAGTCCTTGAGAAGCTCCAACCATCTCCACTGCCGCAAATTCAAATCCTTCTGCTTAAACAAATGATGCAGACTACGGTAATCAGTGAAAACCTCACAATGCACCCCATACAAATAATGGAGCCAAATCGTCAAGGCGTGAACAATGGCTGCTAGCTCGAGATCATGTACGGGATAATTCTTCTCACGAGTCTTCAACAGGAGAGAGGCTTAGGCAATCACCCTACCCTCCTGCATCAAAACACAACCAATGCCTATCCTCGACGCATCACAATACACAGTATAAGAACCTGAAGCTGATGACAATACTAACACTGGAGCTGAGGTCAATGCAGTCTAGAGCTTCTGAAATCTATCCTCACACTCGTCCGACCACCTAAATGGAGCACCCTTCTGGGTTAATTTGGTCAAGGGCGAAGCAATAGAAGAAAACCCCTCTACAAAGCGACAGTAATATCCCGCCAAACCAAGGAAGCTCTTAATCTCTGTAGCTATGGACGGTCTGGTCCAACTCTGCACCGCCTCTATCTTTTTCGGATCAAACTGAATACCTTCACTATACACCACGTACCCCAAGAAAGCTACTGAGCCAAGCCAAAACTCACACTTGGAGAAATTTGCATAAAGTTTCTCCTCTCTCAATCTCTGTAAAACAACTCTCAAATACTGAGCATGTTCCTCCTGACTAGGAGAATATACCAGGATGTCATCAATAAAAACAATAACAAAGAAATCCAAATACGACTGAAACACGATGTTCATCAAATGCATGAACGTTGTTGGGGCATTGGTCATCCCAAAAGACATCACCACAAACTCATAATGTCCCTAACGAGTCCTGAAAGCTGTATTGGGAATATCTGAATCCTGAATCTTCAGTTGATGATACCCAGATCTCAAATCAATCTTAGAGAACACCCTAGCTCCCTGAAGCTGGTCAAACAAATCATCAATACAAGGCAAAGAATACTTATTCTTGACTGTAACCTTGTTCACCTGCCTATAGTCAATACACATTCTCATGGAACCATCCTTCTTCTTTACAAACAAAATTGTTGTACCCCAAGGTGACACGCTAGGCCGAATGAACCCATTATCTAGGAGTTCTTGAAGCTCTTTTAATTCCTTTAACTCCGCCGGTGCAATACGATACAGTGGAATAGAGATAGGCGGAGTGCTCGGCACCAAATCAATACCAAAATCAATATCCTTATCAGGTGGCATGCCTGGCATGTCAGCAGGAAACACGTCCGGAAAATCACGGACCACGGGAACAAAATCAATAGTGGGAGTCTCAACACTGACATCCCTCAAAAAAGCGATAAACAACCTTTTCTACCATACGCTGAGCCTTCATATAAGAAATCACCCTACTAGGCACATACTCAACAGAACCTCTCCACTCAACTCTCGAAAATCCTGGCATCGCTAAGGTCACGGTCTTAGCATGACAATCAAGAATAGAATGACACAGAGATAACTAGTCCATGCGCAATATCACATCAAAATCAATCATGCTAAGTAATAACAGATCCACTCAGGTCTCCAAACCCCCAATAGATATCACACAAGACTGGTACACACGGTCCACAATAATAGTATCGCCCACCGGAGTCGACACATGAACAGATGCAACTAAGGACTCACGGCGCATATCCAGAAAATGGGCAAAGTATGATGAAACATAAGAATACGTGGAACCAAGATCAAATAAGACTGAAGCATCTCAGTGACAGACTGAGATAATACATGTAATCACTGCATCTGAGGCCATATCATCTGTCCTAGCTGAAAGTGCATAAAAACGAGCCTGACCTCCACCTGATCGACCTCCCCCTCTAGGGCGGCCTCTAGCTGACTGACCCCCACCCCTAGCTGCCTGGGCAGGTGGTGAAGTAACTGGTGCCGAAGCTGAAGGTTGGCTCCTCTGTTGGAATGAACCACCCGAAAGATGGGGAAAAAACCTCTTGATATGACCCGGATCACCACACTCAAAGAAACCCCTCTCAGCAAATATCGGTGGGGACTGAAGGGAACCCCTAAAACCAGAAGAACCATGCGCTGAGGAACCCTGAACTGATGACGCTCGAGGTGAACTCTGGGCTGGAAGAGCATTGCAAGATGGATACCCCTGATGAGAACTGTGAGGACCATGACCCGCTGATCCACCATGATAACCTGAGCGACCTGACTGAGCTGGTCTGAATGGACGGCCTCTACCATGCTGGGACTGCCCTCCCGATGGAATACCACAAAAACTACCGGATCCTCAAGGCCTCTTGGCCTCCCTCTTGACTCGCTCCTAGCAACAAACTGACTCAATCTCTCTGGAAATGTCAACCACCTCCTCAAAAGAAGCGCCAGATACACTCTCCCTGGTCAGAAAAATTCGAAACTGATAAGTGAGGCCAACAACAAACCTCCTGATCCTCTCCCTATCCGTGGGAACTAGCCAAATAGCATGACAGGCCAACTCGGAGAACCTCGTCTCATACTGCATCACGGTCATGTCCCCCTGACAAAACTACTCGAACTCCCTGCGCAGCTCCTCCTTGCGGGACTGCGGTACATACTTCTCCAGGAAAAGAATGGACAACTGATGATAGGTAAGGGGAGCTACATCAACAGGTCTTCATCTCTCATAGGCCTCCCACCAAGCGAGTGCAGCTCATGAGATATTAAAGGTAGTAAATGGGACCTCACTGGCCTCCAATATCCCTTTTGTACAAAGAATCCTCTGACACTTGTCTAAGAAGCCCTAGGCGTAGTACCACTGAAAGTTGGAGGCTTAAGTCTACTAAATCTCTCCAACCTGCGCTGCTCATCTTCTGCTAAAGATGGGACCACAAAATCCTGAGCTGGGGCAACCGGTTGGGCTGGAGCTACCCCCGGTGTCTGAAGCCCCTGGTAACCTGCTCAGGTGTCGGGGAAGCTGAAGTCTGAGTGCCTCCCCCGGCCTGAAAAGTAGCGTAAATGGTAGACATAGTGATTGCATGTGCAAGTCTGGTGCACACCGTCAAAACTTAAGCTAGTGTCTCCTGAAGACCCGGAATCACAATAGGCACTGCCGGTGCCTGACCCGGTCCCGCTGGAACATCAACAGCGGGGACCTGATCCTGAATAGTAGGAGGGTCCACAGTACTGCGTCAGCTACTACGCGGTCTTCACCCCTCCCTCTGCCACAGCCTCGACCTCTCGCTGGTCCAGCTAGTGTCTGGTCACCCCGATCGATAGCGCGAGTCCTCACCATCTGTGAGAGAATGAAAACAACAGAAGTTTAGTTCCACGAATCAACAGGTTCGTACGACAGAATTCAAGAATGTGAGATTTTTCCTAAGGGTTCTGTAGCCTCTCGAAGATCAGTACAGACGTCTCCGTACTGATCCGCAAGACTCTACTAAACCTGCTCGTGACTGGTGAGACCTATTTAATCTAGAGCTCTGATACCAACTTGTCACGACCCCAAATACTTAGTCGTGATGGCGTTTGTCGTGGAATCAGGCAAGCCACACATTTCATTGAAGCAAAGTTTGTTTTTCAGAAAATATATAAATTCACAAGCAAAAGTATCAGTAATAATCTATTTGAAAGTCTAACATCATTAAAACACAATCTAATATCCAGTCCCAGATTGTGATGACCCAAAAGGTCATCCTAAGTAATTGTAGCTAAATCTGTGTTCCGAGGCCCCGAAAGGCTCCGTTAATCTCACCTCGATATGCATGCGCAGCCCGGGGCAGGTAGCCGGGAAGCTTCCATGTGAAAATTTGATAAAAATGGGATTTTTGAATTGAATAATTGAATAAAGTTGACTTTGGTCAACACTTTTGGTAAACAGACCCGGACCCATGACGTGACGGTCCCGGAGGGTCCGTAGGAAAATATGGGACTTGGGCGTATGCCCGAAATCGAATTCCGAGGTCCCAAGCCCGAGAAATAAATTTTTAAAGAAAATTATTTTCTGGAAATAATAAAGGATTTTGAAAATGAGTAATTATGTGAAAGCCGTGTTACCGGGCCCGTATTACGGTTCCAGAGCCCGGAACAGGTTTATTATATGTTATTTGTCCTATCTCTGAAATTTGGTGTAAAACAGACTTGGTTTGACGAGTTTCGGATCAAAATGAGAGATTTAGAGTTAGTAAAGTTTTGAGGATGTTCATAAAACTTGAAATTTGGTTAGGAATGTGATTTTATGCTACCGAGGTCCGAAGGCAATTCCGAGGCCGGGAATAGTTCCATTACGTTATTTATGACTTGTCTGCAAAATTTGAAGTCGTTCCGAATTGTATGGGTCGGTTCGGCGTCGTTATAGAATTCTAGAATTTTAAAGTTCTTAAGTTTTGAATTCAGGGGTTTTGGAGGGTGATTTTAAGTTTTAGCGTTGTGTTGAGTATTCCGTGGGTTCGAGTAAGTCCGTTTAATGATTTGGGACTTGTTGGTATATTTGGACGGGGGTTCGGGTGAGCCGAGGTGCCTCCCAGACCCCGCACGAGGCTAAAAACCAGCAAAAAGCACTACTGGTGCACAACAGCTGGTGTGACCGCAGGTGCAGTTGCACAGCCGCAGGTACGGGACCGCTCCTACAGTCCCAGCCTCGAAGGTGCAGAGCCTCCGCTGGTGCGGAAAAAATTTCGCAGGGGCGGGTCCGCTGGTGCGGAAACCCCTCTGCAGGCACGACCTCAACCCTTTGCCCAAAGTCCGCAAGTGCGAGCTCCAGGCCGCAAGAGCAGGACCGCTTGCGCAGACTCCTTATCCGCAGGCGCGATGCCAGGGTCCCAGGCCCTTTTTCGCAGGGGCGGTGATTTTCTCGCAGGTGCGGGACCGCACCTGCGGTCCTAAGGTCGCAGGTGCGGAAATCACTGTTGCCAGCCCCTTTTTAGTGTCCAAATTATGGGATTTTCATCATTTTACCCACCATCAACTTCCATTAGAGAGCAACCAAGCTTGGGCAGCATCTTCCACGACCACCCACTGTAAGAGGTAAGTTAAACCCCAAAAACTTCTAGTTTTAACATTAATTCCTAGTTAAATTCACTACTAATCATCTAAAAATCATAGAATTAGGTAGTAATTTTAGGGTTCTTGAGTATTTTGTGACTTTCCATGTTAGGCCATGAATTCTTGTATAAATCACATAACTTCGATCCTTAGACTCCGGGTAATTGATTCCTTCATGAATTTTAGAAAATCTGAACGTGAGGGCCCGGGGTCGAATTTTAGTATTCTTGGAAGAATAGTAGGAAATGTATAATTAGACTTGGGAATTGGTTTATTGAGTACTTATTGATGTTAATAAATCCATTATGTCTAGATATTACCGATTCGGAGTTGGATTTGAGAGGAAAGGCTGTGATTCAGGCTTGACTTGCATTTTTGGAGCCGAGGTAAGTGTTTGGCCTAACCTCAGCTTGAGGGATTAGGTATAGAGTCTTATTTTCTATGTGTAACTCATTTCCAACGTATAGGCGTGGTGACGAATGCCTATATGTTGCGGTCAAGCATGCCCGTGAGTCAATTGTGATGAGACTTACTGTATTCTAAATATTCCCCGTACTATGAGTAATTGGTGAATTAGTAGTGATACCTTGATGTTGTTTCATGACGTGGGGAGTTATTGAGTTATTTGTTTCAGTTGAGGCTCACACTGTGAAATTGTATTTCTGATGTGAGTTTGGTTGTAGCTGAGACCCTTGTCGGGCATTTGTTGAGTTTGTAATTGATGATTTCCCCTTGCCTGGACAGTAGAATTTTATTGAGCATTTCCATATACTTGAGATTTCTTATTGTTGATTTTTCGCATTATATTATTGCTTGTTTGTTATTATCACACGAGGGGGACATGCCGTGTTGATCGTTTATTATCTGTCGCACGAGGGGACGTGCCGTGCTGATTGTTTATTATTTATCACACGAGGGGACATGCCGTGTTGATCGTTGATTATTTATTGCATGAGGGGACATTCCGTGCCGTGTGTTACTATTTACGCACGAGGGGACATTTCGTGCCGAGGGTTATTATATACGCACGAGGGGACATTCTGTGCCGAGTGATTGTGAAGTTATGCACGAGGGGACATTCCGTGCCGAGTGTTTATATACGCAAGAGGGGACATTCCGTCCCGAGTGTTTATATACGCACGAGGGGACATTTTGTGCCGAGTGATTGTGAGGTTATGCACGAGGGGACATGCCGTGCCTTATGTTGTTCATTATTTGTTTGAGAAGTTAAATTTCTGCCTTTATCTTTATAGATCAGTTATTACCTTGTCCTACCGTGCTAGCATTTTGTTTCCCCTTTTACCCCCAACATGTTCTCCCCGTATCTGTCTTATTTGCTTATTTTCGTCGACATTTTTCCTGTTATTATATAGAATTGCACAGGTACATATAATGTTGTCGGTCCTAGCCTCGTCACTACTTCGCCGAGGTTAGGCTCGACACTTACTCAGTACACGGGGTCGGTTGTACTGATGCTACACCTGCACTTCTTTATGTTGTGCAGACTACGCAGCGGGACCCGGTGATCACTGACGGTCGGATCATCTCATCATTTCATACAAGAGACATCGAGGTAGACCCGCAGACGTTCGTGGGCCTTGGCGTCACCTTCTACTCTTCACTTTCAGCTTTGTCTTACTTTATATTTCAAAGACAGTCCAATGTACTTATTTTCAGACCTTTGTTTTAGTAATCTCTTAGACAGTTCGTGAGTATGTGACACAAGTTCTAGGATTTGTATATGGGTTTTATTTCAAAATTTCTATGTTATATTTTGGTTATTTGTTAACCTTCACATTGTGGGCCATCGATGCCTTAGTTATCTTGTTCGCTTTAGTTGTCAATGAGTTTTATTTAGTTCAAACGTTGGCTTGTCTAGCGGGTTCAACGTTAGACG
>ML297197.1:32510-92317 GCA_005239495.1 Nicotiana undulata | reverse complement strand
GGGGGGGGGATGCGAACGCGAAGAAAAAGGAACCTACAGAGCTACGCGATCTCCTACTGTGGAATACGAACGCGTAGAAGAAAACTTGGGCGGCTCGATAGGACACTATGCGATCGCGTCTAAGCCTATGCGATCGCATAAAAGGAAAAATCAGCAGACAGAACAACTATGAAAATTTAAAGGAAATTGATCTGAAGCCCATCCGGAACACAACCGAGGCCCCCGGGACCTCTTCTAACACAAACAAGTCATACAACCTAACACGGACTCGCTCGAGGTTTCTAATCACATTAAACAAACCCGAAACGACGGATCAAACCATAAATCGAACTTATGAACTTTCAAATCGTCAAATATCTAAACTCGTACCGAAACCTATCAATTCAACCCGGAATAATGTGAAAGTTTGCAGACAAGACCCAATTTACATCTCGGAGCTACTCCAACTCTCATAATCGCATTCCGACCCCGATATCCTGAAAAGTCAACTGTGGTCAAACTTCTCCATTTTCCAAACTTCCAATTTTCCAACTTTCGCCGAATTACCTCAAATTACTCTACGGACCTCAAAAACCAAATCCGGACGCGCGCCTCGAAAATTACCATACAAAGCTGTTGACATTACCCAAAACTCATTCCGAGGCCGTTTACACAAAAGTCAAACCTCCGGTCAAATCTCACCGCTTAAGCTTCCAAAATTAAAATCCCTCTTCCTATTCGACTCCAGATCATCCGATAACTGAATCCAACTATGCACGCAGGTTTATATACACGATGTGAAGTTGTTCAAGACCTTACACCACCGAACGAAGCTTAAATTCTCAAAACAACCGGTCGGGTCATTACAAGACAACTTTAGAAAAAACATTGTCTCTAATCACCTTGATTTCTTGCTTTTGAATACCTTCGTTTGCTCCAATCCAATGGGTTCAACTCACCAAATAAATCTAGACAAAGTTAATTTAAATATCAATACTAAAATTTTCAAGATTTCCAAAATATAGAAATCATAGGTTTGATTCTTCTCTCCTTCTAGGGTTATTCGTTAATCTGTATTCTTGTGGTAGTTTCTAGGAACAAATACTAACCATAAATCTCTCTAATAATTGTGGTTGAAAGAGGTTATGAAACTTACCTTGAATCGTGAAATCCTAGGTTAGTGGAGAGACTTTGTTCTTGAGTTCTTGTTGAGAGTCTAGCAATTTTGGTATGGAATATTGTTAGATGTTTGGAAATAGTATTCTAACAATAATCGCATTTAAAACTCACCTTAGGTATTATGAGAACTCTTGGATGACTTGAGGATGAGAGGGGAGGTTTAATCTTTAAAGAATGAGGCTATTTTCTCTCTCTCCGTCCCTTTTATTTCAGTTTCACGCCTTCGGCGTCACGGTCCGCGACAAGCGCCACCTAAAACGTCACAAAAAATTTTACTTCTAACTTTGGCGTTTTGACTCGCGCCTGGCGCTCCCTGGGTGCCCAAAACGCAACCTATTTTTCTGATAAGATAGTCTTCAGTAAAATGCCTATAACATTTTATAGGAATATTGTAAACATAAACGTTTTGAAGTGTTAGAAACTAGACTTCAAGGGATGTCTTTTAATATATAGCTCAAATGTCAATTCATTATATATTGATAGATATGATCATTTAAACTTAGGTCATGTACGTCAAGGTCATTTTCATCTCTTAAACAACTCCAATGCCTTCCAATTTACTCTTCTCCTCTTATAACCATCCATTCAACCTTCTAAACATAAGATTTATGTATTTTATGCCTTCATAAATTTTCACACATCTTTGTGTCCAACTTAAAATTTGATCAAGAACATAATACTTAGAAAAAGTTTTCCGGGGCTTCATAATCTTCCTCCCTTATATGGAATTCGTCCTCGAATATCGAATGAGTCACTTAAAGTTAAAAATCCTATCGTTAGCTTTGTCTTTTTTTCCTAGTTTACCTAAAGTGCAAAATTTGGTCAACACTTTAAAGTTTTTATAATTTCTACAATGCCTCTTTTGGAACTAGAGCAATCAAAATACTTTCAATATGTCAAATCTCAATCATTTATAGCACATACGGTTATCCAACTACAACCCAAAATCCAGGCCACTCATTATCACACATGGCTATCAAAACTTGTACATATCTAGGTTGGAAAACTTTTTGAAACTTGAAACAATTACATGTATCTCCCTCAAATAAATGATGGTACTTTTTTTTTCAAGTCCTTTTCGACTTCCCATGTCGCCTTTTCTAAGCCTTTCTTTAGTCTATAATTTCTCGAGGATAACATAGAGTATGATTTTATGTAGATAGATATTTTGTTACCTTTAGGAGAAACTATATAATATTAAAACCAATATAAGTTCCCTTACACATCGTATGTAGCTACCATACAAATATAATTTCACAATAACCTCACTCGTTTGTGATTCAACCTCTATGCTCGAATTAGCCACTTTCACTATTTTGGTTTACGACATGACTGTAATCACTATACCACTTCTTTTCTAATCCACTCATCATGAAAATACACATATGCACCCTGTATTGTAGGTCTGCTAATAAAAATCATAAAGTTACATCGAAACATGACTCATATTTAGGCACTTCTTTCTTGATTTTTCTTTCTGACAAAAGGTTTAGGAGGATTGATACATCATCTCCCTTTTCTTCTCAGAGTAGATGTACTTTCCTTATAGATCACACATTTATAATATACCATATTTTTCGCAACTTCAATCTCAGGATACCATTCTTTCACATAGGATTGTTGCTGCCCTTAATCGTCTATATCTAACATTCCTTTTATCCATTTTGGGTCTTAGGATACTACTTATCTTATCAGGTTTGCTATATCAATTTGGCAACTCGACCCTCTGCCTACTTGATTGTTACAAATATAACTATTTTTGAACTTGCGACAATATCTAACCTTGTGAATTACATGTTCGACATATACGTTATTATCCACCTTCATATGGCTTGTGACAAGTGGTGATACATAAACTCTAGAAACTCCATGTATTTTCTTCATCTTCTCATATTTTCCAATTTATGAAATTACCCAAAACATAGAGGTTCTCTTCTAACATCCTTGGGATTATTATAATTTAACGTCTGTCATGCCTCACTTATTGGCACCATTTTCAAGTTTATCACTTAATCCACTGTACTATAGGCACATGTGAGGGTTGAAGATCGCATAACTTACGCACGCTAGCATACTCTGCTTTAGCTTTTGCACCAAAAAGTTTATATACTTGTATGCATCCTCACATAACTCTTTAACGAATAATACTCTTATTGTGGCCTCTCAGGCTATTAACACTTTAATAACTCCATCCCTTGGTCTTGATCTATATGTGCGCTCATGATATCCTTTTTCTGTGGCATTCCCATCTGGCTCTCTTAATCCCTTGATACACTCTAATCTACTACAACTTCCTTGGTGCGGTTATATTACGTTTTGTATTTAACCCGTACTATACAAGCACCGTTAATATTTTTGTACATACTTGGACATGTCATATACTTCGATGATTGTTTGCTAGCCAACGATAAATTGTTTTGGCCTTGATCCTTAAAAAAGGATGTTAATTCACTTTCTAGTATGAGTCTATGGTTCTGGCACTACAAACATTGCAATTATATGTACTTACTATCTATTTGTTTCTCAGATGGATGAGGTTTTTCTTGTTGGCCATATCTCATACCTTTTTACTTATCACAATTCACCTTTGAAAGTATTGGACATGTTCTTTACCATTTTTTGTGCTTCACAGGATTCTTCCTTAATTGCAGATGTTTCACTTCAGTAACTTAGTAATCAATCACTATTCTCGTAAGAAGATATGTTCTTTCATGCATCTATCTTCTTGGAGAAAAGTGTCCTCCATTTACTTTGATACTTACCTTGCATATAGGTTCGTCAAGTGCTAACAATTGGTTTAGATTTATCCTAGTATCATCAACATCTCTTTAAATGTGCTTTCCAAGCGCATTTAATCCATTCATAATATTCAAGACTTCCTCGACTCAATACTTTGTAGATGAACCCCTTCTTGATTCATTACTCGCATATCTTAATACCACTAGTTAGTCATGATCTCATATAGTGGCCCTTTTTCTTTTTGCTATCTTTTTCTTTTGGATATACTTTCTTACTTTATGGTCTAGCTCGTGTAATACCTAACACCTGACCACTTATTTGACCAATTGGCTCACTCATCCTGATCTCTCTTGATCCTTATTGTATCCGAACTTTACAGCACTAGAAAGCTACTAATCTTTTGTCTAAACATCATGTACCATCCAATTTATTGCATTAGGTTGCACACTTCACATGCAAATCACCTTGATACTATTTCTTGTAATGTCCTATTCTATTTTGAGTCACATTTAGCCGATCTTGAGAAACTGAGTCTCTTCGAGGAACTCATATTCCAACTCTCATTATCTACTCTACATTGGTACACGTATATGTGTGTACCATAGAAAAATATATGTTATATGTAATCTTACCTTTTTGATATCATACATTTACGAAATTTCTTGGGGTATTTCGAAACTAAACTTCTATCTTAGAGGCTAACTTTTCTGGTATTTTTCCCCTTAGGGTTGGGCTTTTCTGAATCCTTTTGTGATATTATGGCACATTAGCCAGGCTGAACATATATCGTATTAAAATACATAAATATCATACATTCTCATTATGTATTGCATGCTATAAATTTTGGGCTTAGCTCGTTGACATGCGATTATTTTCAAGCTCAACCTTAAGTGATATTAGGCACTACTAGCGATGATCAAAATATTATATAGTTGAGATTCAAGTCACCTCGTAACATATCTCTAAATCTCTCATCTCTATGCTAGCTTCCAAACATATCAGTATCACTTTAAGAACTTTATGGCCTTAAGCCCACCCATCACACTTGTATCTTATAGGAAGTATATTGTTCGCTTCATCCATTTTCTGTAGCATTCATTCTTTCCATAATGCAAGGGTGACATTTTGAGTTTTCTCATGATCGGGCATCGTATCTTCAAAGAGTTTGGTGTTGTCATTCTGTTGTGGTTCGCCTCATGCTGGTAATTTATTCTAGTTTCAAATCTCGAGGTCATGCCTTTTTGTACTTCTTAAACTCTAGTAGATCATGCATGCGCTTCAAAAGATCTATTCATTGTGTTAGTCATAGGTTCTCATAAAAATAATAAACTGCATGTTTCTTCTTACCATCTTCATCATCTAAAGGAGATTTTTTGATAGGAGCCACAAAGTACTCGCTGCAGCTACCATAAGTTTCATCCTAAGAGTATGTACAATTCTTATCTGACCCTCGTACATAACTTATTGGCCTCGTTGGTTTGAACAAAATTTGATCTCAGCTCAAGGACGACATTCAGATATGTATTTCATCTGCCTAATCTCTTCACATTAATAGTAGCATATGCCATGGCTGACCTCCTTGGTATATAAGTTGAATATGTACATAGCTTAGGGATATAGTCTTTCGTCGTATTACTACTAACCTTACTAGCACCAACTCCTCGTGAGTTTCATGACAACTCTGACCTTATTGAATACATCGTCACCTCATATCTTCAGTACAAAGTCTTTGGCATATTTATGATAGCTCTAATTTGTTATAGTCTTGAATTAGGTCATCTCGATATTACCTCATTCTCCCTTTCGGGATACACTTTTCTTGGTCAGTTCCCGACTTAGCCTTCATTCTCCCTTAAAGCAATTAGCACTGTAAATCACCTCATTTATGGACGACGATGTTTCTTTAGCTTTTCTTCTTAAAGTATCTAATCGAATCGATATGTTAATCATTCTATTGATCGACAAAAATAGGAGTTTGATTCTAACTTTAAGCTTTAACGCACGATCTAGAGTAAGAAAGAATGGAATTTTTTTCTTAAATGTCAGTAGACCTGTCACGGCCCATCTTAGGATCATGACCGGCACTTAGGAGCAAGTGTCCCCAAGGAAGCCTCATCAGTATTTTACAGAAAATCGAACAGAGTTTCCCTGTTTTTAGACTATCCCAAAAAAATTCCTCTCTTAAATCAACAACGAAACATCCTAATATCAATTCAAACGACAATGACTTTATCAATTAACCAAACCAAATATCCACCATTAATAGTCCACCCACTAACAACTAGAAATACTAATTTACCTCCCACTTTGATAAGAATGAGTGATACTCAACATAAGTTTATAATAACAAAAGAATACTCAAGACTCTACAAAGAATGACTATGGAGCGACTCTAAGAGTTCAAAGAAAATACCATAGCAATAAAAAAAATCTCCGCCCACACGAACAAGTGTGAGGCTAACTATCAACATGTGAGCTCTAATTAACAAAATCCTCGCCTGCGTCAACTGATGTCTCTATAAAAATAATTATCGAGGAATGAGTCGCTAGCTCAGTGAGTAATAACACTTAACCACAACTGTTTTTATCGAGGACAAATCATAAACATGCTAGTATATTAAACTGAAAATATCATAAGAATGCCCTTTCAGAAACAATAAATAATTTCAGTCTCATCATTTTTTTTTGTAGTATAATACAATTAACAATTGAGTATAATCACGGTAACCACTGTATAATATCAATATTCACATTTGGGAGGTTTCAATGAAAAGATCATGTAATCGGTATAGATGTGGACTTCTTCGCAAGAAGTCAAATATAACGGTAGTCCCTACTCGAGGGAAATCAGTAAATGTATGCTAGTTCCACCTTTCCACTAGCGAGGGCTGTAACGGTAATCTGTAATTACAAGGTGCACCAGGTCTAACGAACCCGTCGTTAGCTACGGGGTCCTTCAACGTCTACTCCCATTTATACTTGTCTCTGTAATCGGTATATACTCGTAGAAAATATTTTAAAACAATATAGGGCATTTCGGTTCTTATCAAATCATATAATTTCATTTTGATAATAGTAAATTCAAGTAAAAGTATGTCACGACCCGATTCCCACTGTCAGGCCCGTGGTGGCGCCTAACGTTGCACTTGCTAGGCAAGCCAACATTAGAGATTTACAACATAAAAATCTTAAAATTTACGTAGATTCACTATAATTCACCACGTAGTACCAAAAATAAGAAACGAAATTGCATAATAACACTATGCAAATGATATTTATAATCCTAACTACCCATGATCTGGAGTCACAATTCACGGACTACTGCGAGTTAACTACAAGTATTTGGCAGAGAGAGAAGTGTACAACTGTTTATGAACTGAAGAAAAATAGTAAATGAGCATATAGGAGGGGACTCCAGGAATCCACGAACGTCGGCAGATCTACCTCGGGTCTGCTGCGTAGAAATCAGTAACAAATCTTGGAATCAGCTCAGATCGATACCTGGATCTGCACATAAAGTACAGAGTGCAGTATCAATACAACCGGCCCCATGTACTGGTAAGTGAGGAGACTAACCTTAGCGAAGTAGTGACGAGGATAGGACAAGACACCCACATATAACCTGAACATTATAATCATGCTAACGGCAACAATGGTAATAAAAGAAATAAAGTAGAAAAATGGGAATGGGACATACAGTGGGGGTTAAAATATAAGGAGTGTGAAATAATGATAAGACGGAATTAAACAATAATCCTTAAACGAATTAAGCAAATAAAACAGCAAAGCAAAACCGCACGACATCACCATTTGTGCTTTTACTCTCAACCTCACCAAATAAATAAATAGAACAGTATGGCATCACCCTTCGTGCTTTATCACTCACAAATCATGGCATGGAATCAACCTTCGTGCTTTAACACTCACAAAACATGGCACGACATCACCCTTCATGCTTTACACTCTTTCTCATGATATAAATAATGCATGGCACGACATCACCCTTCGTGCTTTACACTACTCCTCACCAATCAAAGAATCATGAACAACAGATAGATGGAAATATCACAAAGAAACCAATATTTCATCAATTCTAAATATCACAATATAAATCTCAACCTTGAACCAATATTCAAAGTTACCAGATCTCGGTAAAACCGGATAGAAGTCACCCAACATTACAAATGACAATGCTAAGCATGGATAATATGATTAAAGACTACAAAATTTAAAAGAATAATATTCACTCGCATGCTATGACTCAACAACAACACATAGGATCCCGTCACCTCACCTATACATTGTACTCAACAACCAAACACGTAGCAAATAGACACATAATACCTAATCCCTCAAGACAAAGTTAGACACGACACTTACCTCGATCCGCAGGCTACTCACTGCTCAAGTACCACTTTTCCTCTAGAATTCACCTCCAACCCACTCGTATCTAGTCATAATTAACTTAATACCATCAATTGTCGCTAAAGGAATCAACTTCAATGAATAAATTACATATTTCCCAAATTTTCCCAAAAAGTCAAAAACCGACCGCGGGTCCTGATCAAAACTCGAGGTTCTGACCAAAATCTATTTACCCATTCACCCCCGAGCCCGAATATGTAATTAATTTCAAAATCCGATCCCAAATTGAGGTCCAATTTCCAATTTCCCAAAAATCCCTACTTCTACCCATACCCCCAATTTCTACCATGAAATTCCTAGATTTTAGGTTGAATCTTTGTAAAAGAAGTAAAAGATTGAAAGAATCGAGTTAAGGAACACTTACCTATGATTTGGGGAAGAAAATGCCTTTGAGAAATCTCCCTAGGTTTATCCTTTTGAAAATAAGAAGAAAATGGAGGGAGTTCGAATTATATGAACTCATTGCCCGACCTTCGCACCTGCGGTGCTTTGGTCGCACCTGCGGACAGGGAGTCCGCTTCTGCGGGAAAAAAATGGGCCTCTGGGGCAGCATCTGCGGACGGGCTTCCTCTTCTGTCGTCCCGCTCCTGCGAGGAGGAGTCCGCATCTGCGGAGAATGGAGTTCTAGGCCTCGATCTCACCTGCGGGGTGTCGCTCGCACCTACAACCAAACACTCGCAGGTTTGGGCATGATCGGTTCCAACCCTACACCACTATATAGTAGTGATGAGTGGTCGATTAAGTTTTACCCGATAGGTCGTGATCAATTTCCACATGGAGTCAATATTGGTTGGGAGTTGGGTTTCTACCTAATCTAGTTGTACGTGTTGTTTCTAATTGCACTTCTAACCATGGTTGTGATTGTTTATATTCTATTTTTTATGCTAATGAATGCTAAAAAGTAATCTATGTACAATGTTTTTGTAAGAGTTTTTCAAGTGATAAAAAGGCACTAGGGAAGTGACTTCCACCTAGGTGAGTATCTAATGGGATTCAAGAATCTAGGGCAAGCTTGTTATGATTGGGGTCGTGATATAATCTTCACACAAAAATACTCACTCTATACCTCTCGGTAGTTTAAGTGACTTTGCCCGATTTGGCTTTCTCTAGCCCAAACGGGTGTCCATGCAATGCAAGTGAAATTGGCTCAAGTCGGATATTACTATCTCTAGGTGTAACCCTTTAATTGGGGCTATCAATCTCTTAAGTTCACCCCAATTCCTTGTTAGCCTAATTTTCCTAGACTTAATCCCTCTTTCTCAAGAAGAGCCTAAGTCATAAAGGCATGAATCAGTGTTTGCAACCACTAATTCTATAATTAAAGCATGAATCAAGCTAAATATCACTAACCCATAAACAATTAAGCCCTACAATACAAGACCCATTAACTACCCACACTAGGGTTGGGTCACAACCCTAGCTATGGGGCCTAGTTACTCATAATAACGATGGGATTCAAAGATAAAGATGTAATATAAGCCATAAAATTCAAATACAAAGAGAAAATCTAAAGATAGAAGATAAAACTACTCTAAAATTACTCAAAATGGTAAAGTGCAGTCGTTCACGTGCTCCCTAATACAAAACTTAACCTAAAATGTCAAAAAGGTCTATTTATACACAGCTAATATTTTTGTACAAAAATGCCCTTATGGAGGTTTCGCTGACAGCGTAATAATAGACGCGTCCGCGACTTTCGCGGCCGCGCAATAACGAGCGCGGTCTGCGTTTCTTCGATTCTGGGCTTGGGTTGGACTGGTTTTCGCGGACCGCGTAAAATCATCCGCGTCCGCGTAAGATTCAATCGTCGCCGCGTATTTTTGTCGCAGACCGCGTTCCTCAGTTAAGCTTTACCTGTAAAGTCTCACGCTCCCAGCAGAATCACCACCGCGTCCGCGTTTGGCAAGTTTGTGTCCGCGTAATTTAGACGTGGGTTGCGTTCTTCATTTGAGCCCAATTTGCAAGGCTTATGGATCTCTATGTCGCTGTCAGCGTAAATCCCATCGCGGCCGCGCCAAATATTTCGCGGTCGCACTTTAATAGAGCGATCAACGATGGTGTTTGCTCTAAAATGCAACTTCTCTGTACCTTAATATCGCGGACCGCGTATTAGTATCCGCCTCAGCGGTGAACCCTACACGGGCGCGCTTTTCCATCGCAGTCCAGTTTCATCCTTTGGTTTTGTGCAAGTTTGACTCCTTCATGAGCTTATTTTGGCTTCTTTGCCTCATTTTGACCAAACCCTGCAAGCAAGCACATTAAGTTAGTTTTCGGGAATACCTTTAGCACTTTTGACCCAAAACCTAAGCAAAAGAGAGCAAATAATAGGCTAAAATCCCTAGTTATCAACTCTCTCAAACTTAAGCTTTTGCTTGTCCTCAAGAAAACAAGGTAACCCACCTCTACAAGAAAAATAAAGGAAAATTTTAGTTGTCCTAAGGTCACTTCATCAAGCATCAATTGGGACTAACAGTTACCCTCAACACAAATGCATTTTCAACAACATTATACTAGGACTTCTTGAGTTTCATATGTCTAATGTGACACAAGAGCATCAAGAGTTGACTCAATTCATCAAGGAAACTCGCTCACTCACATAGGTCATTATGGATCCCAGATTCCTTCTCCTCTACTTTCCGTGAGCTAATCTCACCTTATAGAATGTGACACTCAAAACTAGGATTGTAAAAAAGAGCGATCATCACTCTCAAAACATTGTCACAAGTCCGGCTCTAAGTACCATAGGCTTTCCCCTCATGTAAATCACCACTAATGTAAGCTCACTCAACTTGAAATCCTATAGGTCTTTAGGGGGATGTAATGAAGGCTTTTTGGATCAAGGTAGGACATAATGAACTATGATGGTATCATTTTTCCTTAAGCACTCCATTTTCTCAATTTGGCTCATGCTTTCTTGACTCTTTGAGTCATTTCCTTCTTCCTTGGGGGAACTAGAGAGACATATTGTCACTCTATTCTTCTATATGACAATCATTTTTCTCCTTTTCTCATCATTCGAAGCCTTTCAACATTGTTTTCTTGAATCCTTTCAACCTTTACTTTTCTTTTGACATGCTTCTTTTTGGCTTTTCATCCTTTTCTTTGCCTTTCCTTTTCATCAATTTTTTTTTCTTTGAACCTTTCATCACTTTGAAATTCCTCGTCTCTCCCCCAAACTTATTTATTTGCCTATTGTTCATCATGAATGCTAAGGAAAGATTGGGTGCCAAGAGAGGGTCATTATAGAACAGATGAAGGCTTGTAATGTGATTATTGAATGGAAAAGGCTTACGCTCAAAGGGTTGACTAAGGATATCATAAAGGTAGGCTATGGAAGTTTTCAAAGTTCAAATAGGACCAAGGAGATCCTATAATCACTTCTCAAGTCGAGCTACACTTAGAATTTTGCCTAGAAAAACATTCGGGGCAAGTTCTAGACTTGTTGGAACGAGACTTGGACTTGAAATTGAAACCTCACCTCTCAAGCTACTGCATTGTTAAAGAGAATAGAGTCGAGGTCCCACAACGACCCTAGCTAAGATTGAAGATCACAAAGCGCTAACAGAAACCACTTGATGATAGTTTTAGTCAACTCAAGATTCTAAAGGTCACAACTCGAGTTAATCTCGTCAACAAACATGTCTCTAACCATGAGGTCGAAGGTAAATGTGCTAGTGTCAAGTGAAGTTTACTTGAGTAACTTTTATTCATTACTACTATATATCAAAACAAAAAGAAAAATAGACTCAATCTCTTAAGAAGGTTGTCACGCCATCCATCGTTGAGAAGAGCCACCCGATTCACACAAATTCCGCCTTTGGAAAGAATCGTGGCATTAAGAAAACCAAAGGCTTATTGATCATGAAAAAATGTAAAAAGAAGCTACTAAATGAAATAAGAAGCTAAGCTATTAAAGAAAATTACAAAAGAAGTTATAAAGTAAAATACAGAAAGTAAAATGAATATGTACAATAGGGGAGTGAAACGAATATACAAAAAATGGGGATGAATATATACATGGAATGGTAAAGTGAAAAATATGAAAATTAAAATACGATAAGTAAAAACATAAAGAAAAATAGTATCAGAGTCATTACAAACCAGTCATCAAAATCATCACATCAAAATAAGACCACTCCCCCAAATAAAAATTAGCATTGTCCTCAATGCTAAAAGCAAAAATAGAATAGGGGAAGGATAGAGAGTAAAGAACACTCCCTATGAGGTTTCTTTCTGCATGGGGTCACTGGTGGGGTCCTGTGGCTGTCCTGACTCATCACCTCCCTCAAGATCCTCCAGCTCAATCTCCAAGCCCTCAGTCTAAGGTATCACCACTCTCCTCACCGGCTCTCTGTCAGCCTCCTACTCTGGTACCTGTGATGGCTGTGTTGTCTGTGCTGCAGGGGCAGTCTCTCTCATAAGGAGATTCAGAGGAATTTCGCCGGCGGAAGTAAGCTTTTCTACCTCCTTCTTCAAATTCTCTTGAATCTTCTTCACCCTCCTCACCTATTTACCCAGCTCCTTGATCACCTTCTCATGAGCACCCAGCAACTCCAGAATCTTCTTTTGGTTGTCAAGGATAGTCTTCAATGATTCCTCCACTGATAGAGGCATTTGGTTCTATGCAGGAACTTTCTGAGCTAAGACTGCACTGGATAGGGCAGATAGCTTTGAAGTAGCTACCTGAATCCAGTTGTTGATGTTGACTAAAGTCTGATTAACCTTCAGTGCACTCTGAGGGTAAGCTGATAAAGAGGGAACAGAAGGTGGGATAGAAGTAGATGACCCTGAAGGTGGATGTGGCATGGCAGCAGATGAATCCTCGGCTGTGGAAGGCTCGGACCCAGTGGCCACTACCCCTGGCTCTTCAGATTGGACATTGGAGGTAGTGGCTTTGCCTTTGGATTTGGGGTTGTCTAGACCCTGAAGGCTGTACTAGGATAAGGGCCTTTTTGGCTTCACTTTCGTTTCAAAATCTCTCCCTTCTACATCCTGGTCCTCTAGGTACATGGTGAGGAAATTTGGGTAGGGGTATGACCTTTCATCCTTTCCAATAGCTCTGTAAATAACTGTGGCCATAATGTTTCCCACATTTATCGGGAACCCGACCATGATAGAAGCTACAATAATTTCCCTGGAGATCGGGATATCACTGTCATGCTGAGAGGGGTCTATCCGGCTGCACACAAAGGTGGACCACCCTTTTGCTTCAAAGTTCAGGGTGTTCCTAAGAATTAGAACTCTAGGTGTAAGCCAAGCTGAGTATTCCCAGGAATGGCTATCACTGATGCAAGCCATGGACGGGCTAACTTACCCAATGCCACCTTCTCCAAATAGAGGGATTCATCTACATCATCGAACCCAGCATACTCATTCAGCGTCTTTCCATCAAATTTAATCTTCTGGTTCCGTACCTTGGTAAAATATGTGCCCTTTTTGATGTGGGCGACATTGGCATAAAACTCTTTGACCAAGTACTCATTAGCCTCCGATAGTTTACTGGTGAAGAACTTCCACCC
Source organism: Nicotiana undulata (assembly GCA_005239495.1). Taxonomy (NCBI): domain Eukaryota; kingdom Viridiplantae; phylum Streptophyta; class Magnoliopsida; order Solanales; family Solanaceae; genus Nicotiana; species Nicotiana undulata. The sequence continues at coordinate 78,476 of ML297197.1, read as the reverse complement.
CACTTTTTCATTGAACTTCCTCTTAACACTGGGGTTGTGGGGTAGAAGATCTCTCTCTATGAAATCCCTCTCGAGCGTGAGTGACCTTTGAGGCGACCATTTTGGGAACTTGTGGTAAGCTTTTTCACTCACAAATTTGTCTTGCCACACTGCGGGGTTCCTTGATCTCACCAAACCCCTAGCCCTGGTGTCACCACCTCTCCCGTCATCCGGAACATCCTCTTCACTATCAACATTAATTAGAGCCGTTGTAGAGGTCGGAGTTGCAGCAGTTGGGGAAGTAGGTGTTGAAGTCTCACTACCTCTTTCTGAGCCATCAAACGACCCAGACAAAGAGGTAGATTCATTGACGAGTCGGAAAGGCTGAGATTGTGCCTCTTGTTGGGTTTGGGCAGCTTCCCCCTAAGAAATCTCCCGGGAGGGGACATATTAACTAGTCTCCGAAGTGTCGGGAGTGGGTCTCCAGAGGGTTTGTTTATTGCCAATGACTCTTGAAGGAGGTAGGGGTGCAGTTTGTTTCCCTCTCCCTCATCCCTAGGAGGATTCTCCTCCCCCCCCCCCTGTTGTTTGTCCGAACCGCCACGAGATCTAACCATTATCTGCATACACAATCAGTGAAAGCTCATTAGTAATGTTGTTCAATGAATTATCAAATGAAAGCAGATGAATGATCATAGTGTTTCACAGAGCAAGGGTCCGCTGACAGCAGAAAAAGGGGTGCGGCCGCGGAATGGCCATTACCATCCGCGTTAAAAAGGACGCGGTCGCGAAACATTGGGGTTCAAACTACCCAGCCTCTGAGTTGAGTTCCCGCTGACCGCGAAAAACTGGGCGTGTCCGCGAAACATCAAACGCTGACCGCGTAAAAATGAACGTGACCGCGGACCCAATTGAGTAACTCTCTGAAGCTTAGCACCGCGGTCTGCGAAATTATAAGCGCGGCCACGAAAAGTAAACCGTTGTCCGCATAAAAATCTCCACAACCGCAGACAACTAACCCATGCATCACTTACACCATCATGAACGCGGCCCGCAAAATTAGAATCGCGGTCCACGAAATTTAAATTATACAGGCACTGATGAAGGATTTACGACCTAGGGTTTTCACTTATCAAAACATTTGGCAATTAAATGGAAAAGTGAACAACCTCATCCCCCATTAGGTATGAAAACCAATTATCCATCTTGAATTAGGCATACATTATGCATCATTTTGACTATGGCATGTATTAACCCTAACTAAAGAAAAAAAGAAGTAGAACTACAAGAAAAGAAAACAAAGAGGCAAAATTCATACAATATTGAGCATACCAGTTGATTGATTTGTGGTAGAAAAACTATTCTTGATTAGTAGAAGAAGATTGAAGTGCAGAGATAAGAGTATGAACAGTAGACTATGGCTATGAAAATGAAGGGTTCGGAAAGTGTAAAAGGAGATGGGCCCATCTATTTATACTAGAAGCACAAGGACCCGCCGACCTACCTGGGCGCGGTCTGCGGAATTCCACCGAGGTTCGCGCTTTTACTCTTTTGAAAGACTGATGTTGGGACAACTCCGTTGAGAGCGGAAAAAAGGGCGCGGCCGCGAACAAGCAATTTTGATCGCGAAATAATGACCGCGGATGCGGATATAACTTCAGAGAGTTTCCATTCTGGACTTTTCAAGTCAGCGTCCACTGCACAATTACGCCCCGCAAAAAAGCTCTCGCTGACTGATCACGCCTCACCCACACTACCATATAAGTAGGAAGGCAAGGATCGTGTAGATTTTACCCTAATGGTCGGGATCGAATCCACATGGAGTCTATAATAGGAGTGAGTGTCTAAGTAATCTAGACGGGTCGAGTGTTTCTAATTGCACTTCTAAACATTTGCTTGGTTTGAACTATGCTAAGTATATTCTATTGATTGTATGCTAATTAATGGCTATATTATTTTTGGTGTTGTTTTCTGATGATGATAAAGGCACTAAGGTCGTGACCTTTGCCTAGGTGGATACATAACGGATTTCAATTCTAAGGTCGGGACATTGAATAGGGATACAACTATAACCAATGCACGAACATACCCACTCTATACCTCTCGGTAGTTTGAGTGGAGTTGCCCTAATTACCTCTCTCGAGGCCAATTGGGTATCAATTAATCAAGCAATTGAGGCTTAGGTAGGGTATTACTCTCTCGAGGTTTAACCCGTTAATTAGGGTTCAAGTAGGATTTTACCATTTCTGGGTTTAACTCAATTGATTGGGACTACCAATCTCTTGATAATGCCCTAATTCCCTATTAGGCTAATTTTCTAGACTCAAGTCCTCTTTCTCAAGAAGGACCCCAGTCATGGAAAGGCTAATTAGTGTTTGCAACCACTAATTATGGCAATAAGAACCCTAAATTAGCCTAAATAGACAACACCCATTAATTTTCCAACCTTAATTTCAAAAACCCATTATATACCCACACTAGGGTTGAGCCACAACCCTAGTTAATGGGTCTAGCTACTCATAATCAAAGATTGAAGCAATGATAGAGAAGAAAGAGAACCCATTAATTGATTCTTAACAAAGATATTGAAGGTTCAATGTTAAAAATACAATAATAAAGCTAAAAAGATGAAAATCCAAAAGTATTCACGTGCTCTCTACTTCAGAAATTACCAGATATCTAAAGAAATTACAAAATAAGCTATTTATAGTCTGCCAGAATTTCAGACAAAAATGCCCCTGCGGGGCCACTGCGAACCGCGAAAACACGATCGTGGTCCGCGAAAGACAATTGGGTGCTTAACCACTGGGCTTCTGAAAATGCTCGACTGCGGACCGCGAAACATGGACCGCAGCCACAGTGAGTTGTGCCTTGAAAAATCCACCTCTCTGAATCTTGGAACCGCGGACCGCGAAATAAGGACCGTGGCCGCGGTGAGCTGAGCTTTAAGATCCACCTCTATGAATCTTGGAACCGCGGACCGCGAAATAAGGACCACGACCGTGGTGAGCTAAGCTTTAAAATCCACCTCTCTGAATCTTGGAACCGCGGACCGCGAAATAAGGACTGCGGTCGCGGTGGTTCTTTACTTGATCAGTTTTGTTGTCCTTGGTACTTGTGCCGGATTCACTCCTGTTTTGAGCCTATTCTTGACTGAATGTCATCATTTCTGGTTCAATCCTAAATCAAGCACAACATATAAGTTTTCGGGGATACTTTGTATATAATTATAACCAAAACTTAGGTCTAGAAGAACGGAAAACAAGGCAAAAAATCCAAGTTATCACTGGCCGCGAAATTTTGAGCACGGTCAGCGTAATTCCCATCCTTAGCCAAATTTTTCCAACAATAGTCCTGCACTGCACAAACAATTCCTACACAAATCTCACAACCAGTTAGTTCAAAATAGAGCCTAATCTAAGAAGAAAATGAAAAGGAAAGAAAAAACACTTGGGTTGCCTCCCAAGAAGCACCTGATTTAACGTCGCGGCATGACGCAGGTTACCATCATCATTGGAACTTGATCAAGGACACCACGTGGATGTCATCAAACTTGCCCAAGTAATGCTTCACCTGGTACCCATTAACCCTGAAGATTTCACCATTTTTGTTTTTTAAGTGAAGATCACCAAAGGGCGTTACATGCAGTACTTCAAAAGGTCCACTCCATTTGGACTTGAGCTTTCCCGAAAACAGATGTAACCGGGAGTTGAAGAGAAGGACCAAATCACCCTTCTTGAATTCCTTGTTTCAGGCATATTTTTCGTGCAAGTATTCCATCTTCTCCTTGTACAATGATGAGCTGGAACATGCATGAAACCGGAATTCATCTAGCTCATTGAATTGTTCCACCCAGAGATTTGCTGCAATATTCCACTCAAGATTTAACCTCTTCAAGGCCCACGTGGCTTTATGTTCTAGCTCAACCAGCAAATGGCATGCTTTCCCAAACACCAACCGGTACGGAGACATACCGATTAGAGTCTTACATGCAATCCTATAAGCCTACAATGTATCATCGAGCTTCCTTGACCAATCTGTTATATTCTCATTCACAGTTTTTGACAATATGCTTTTAATTTCCCTGTTTGAGACCTCCACTTGTACACTAGCTTGGGGGTGATAAGGAGTTGACAACTTATGATGAACACAGTACTTTGAAAGCAAAGTGTCAAATGCCTTATTACAGAAATGAGACCTCTCATCACTGATAATTGCCCGAGGAGTGCCAAACCGTGTGAAGATATTTTTCTTGAGGAACGCCACCACACTCCGAGCCTCGTTGTTGGGCAAAGTTACGGCTTCCACCCACTTGGAAATATAAAACGTCCACCAGAATGTATGTTTTGCCACATGAACTCACAAAAGGCCCATGAAGTCTATGCCCCACACGTCAAAAATGTCAATTTCAAGAATAGTGGTGAGAGGAATTTCATCCTTCTTTGATATTCCCCCAGCTCTCGGGTATTCATCACATCTCTTGACAAGCTCACTTGCATCTCTATACAGGGTTGGCCAATAAAATCCACAACTAAGAACTTTGGAAGCAGTTCTCGCCCCACCGTGATGACCATCGTAGGGCGAGGAATGACAAGCATCAAGTATACTCATTTGCTCCTCCTCTGGGACACATCTATGAATAACCTCATCATTGCAAATCTTGAACAAACAGGGTTCATCCAAATAATAATCCAAATTGTCCCGTTTGAGTTTCTTCCTTTGGTTAGAAAAGAACTCACATGGGACAATGTTGGTAACAAGGAAATTAGCAACATCTGCGAACCAAGGCATACCATTCAAAGAAATCGAGAGGAGTTTCTTGTCTTGGAATGCATCATTAATTTCGAGACCATATTTGGGCCTCTCTTCCTCTTCTAAGCAGGACAAATGATCCGCTACTTGATTCTCACTTTCTTTTCTGTCAATGATCTCAAGGTAAAACTCTTGAAGCAATAAAACCCATCTAATCAATCTAGCTTTCGAGTCATTTTTTGTCATCAAGTAACGGAGTGCCGCGTGATCTGTGTGGACAATCACTTTGGCACCCATGATATTGGGCCTCTCTTCCTCTTCTCCTTCGTTGTATAATTAACCTGGGCATCATTCATCATTTTGCTTGCATAGTACACCGGATGAAATATCTTGTTCACCCTTTGACCAAAAACCACTCATACCGCAACGTCACTTGCGTCGCACATAAGCTCAAAGGGTGATCTCCAATTGGGTGCGGTCATGATTGGAGTGGTTGTCAATTTATACTTCAAGAGCTAAAAAGCTTTCATGCACTTTTCATTGAAATCAAACTTTGCATCCTTTTCTAGCAGCTTGCACAAGGGGTTCAACACTTTGGAGAAGTCTTTGATGAACCTTCGGTAGAACCCCGCGTGCCCAAGAAATCTCCTAACTCCCTTGACGAAAATAGGAGGAGGTACATTTGAAATCACTTCTATCTTCGCCTTGTCCAATTCGATTCCATTCTTTGAGATCTTATGGCCGAGGACAATTCCCTCTTCGACCATAAAGTGGGAATTTTCCCAATTAAGCACAAGATTTGTCTCTTCACATCGGGCTAGCACCTTGTCAAGATTTTCCAAGCATTCCTCAGATGAGTCCCCAACAACACTAAAATCATCCATAAAGACTTCAAGGAAGTCATCCACCATGTCCGTAAATATAGCCATCATGCACCGCTGAAAGGTAGCGGGTGCATTACACTAACCAAAAGGCATCCATGAGAATGTAAATGTTCCATACGGGCATGTGAAGGTAGTTTTATCTTGGTCTTATAGGGCTATGAGAATCTGGTTGTACCCTGAGTACCCATCCAAAAATAAATAGTAGGCACGGCCGGCAAGTCTGTCTAACATTTGATCAAGAAAGAGCAATGGGAAATGATCTTTGCGGGTCACTTTGTTCATATTTCTGTAGTCCATGTATACCCTCCATCCGGTCACGGTCCTAGTAGGGATTAATTCATTTTTCTCATTTTTCATTATAGTCATACCCCCCCCCCCCTCTTTTCGGCACACATTGCACCGGCGAAGATTATGCACTGTCAGAGATTGGATAGATAACCCTTGCATCAAGCCATTTGATAATTTCCTTCTTGATGACCTCTTGGATATACTCATTCAACCTCCTTTGATGTTCCACGGAGGGTTTTAAATTCATCCTCAAGTATAATTTTATGCATGCAAAAGGCGGGGCTTATGCCCCGAATGTCAACCAATGTCCATCCAATTGCCTTTTTTCTTCTTTGAAGCAACTCAAGAGTGGAGTTTACTTGCACTTCGGTTAAGAAGCAGAAAGAATAACAGGTAATGTAGAAGAAGGGCCTCATACCTAAGGTGTGAAGGTAGGCTTCAACTCCAATGTTGGTGGCTCCTCAATCAAGGGCTTTGTCAGTGGAGTCTTCCGGTTTTCCAAGTCCAAGGAGAGTTTACGGGGCCCATAAGAGTAGGATCCCATTCCTTGAAAGGCATTTGCACATTCAACCAAGACATCCATTTCACCATCCTCATGGTTCAACAATACAGCTTCCATAGGGTCTTCCACATTGATCATGACACTTGTATCATCAACTATCACCCTAGTTACAAGATCCACAATAGAGCAAACTTCATTACTATTCGGCTGCCTCATTGATTTGCACACGTGGAATACAACATGTTCACCGCCCACCCGAAAGGTGAGCTCCCTTGCTTCCACATCCACCAATGTCTTCCATGTTGCTAAGAAAGGCCTTCCAATATTATAGGCATCTCATAGTCGACTTCGCAGTCGAGAATCACAAAATCAGCGGGCAAAATGAACTTGTCAACTCGGACAAGAACATCATTAACAATCCCAAGTGGCATCTTCATTGTTATATCTGCCATTTGTAATCTCATTGAAGTAGATATCGATTGACCAATACCCAAAGTCTTGAATATGGAGTAAATCATCAAATTTATACTTGCTCCCAAATCACACAAGGCCTTTGCAAAATCCGCACTACAAATGGTACATGGAATGGTAAATGCACCGGGATCTTCAAATTTGGAGCCATCGAGTGCACAATGGCACTCACTTGATGAGTCATTTTGATGGTCTCACAATCCATAGATCTCTTCTTAGTTACCAAGTCTTTCATAAATTTGGTGTATCCCGGCATTTGCTCGAGAGCTTCCACCAAGGGCACATTGATTGACAAGTTTTTCATCATCTAAATAAACTTCTTGAATCGTTTTTCATTCTTTTGCTTTGCAAGTCTTTGAGGATAAGGTGGAGGAGGCTTTGTCAAAGGAGCCTTGGCTTTTGGCACTACCGTTTCCGGTATGTCTACCACGTTTTCCCTAGACGCGTTCATGACATTTTGAGTCTCCTCCTCGTTGTCATGAATATCAATCCTCACTTCATCATTCAAATTCTCTTCACTCACTTGCTCATCAACTATTGGTTCATCATCATTTTACAACACAACATCTTCAGTCACAATTTTCTTTGAATTAGAGGTACTTGCTTCACCACCTCTACCTCTCCTTGTGGTCACTGCCATTGCATGTCTTGTATTGTTTCCACCCTTCAGGTTTACTACTGTGTCACTAAGTAGCGCCCCCTTAGGGCGAGTGTTCAATGCTTGAGAGATTTGAGCCATTTGTACTTCTAGGTTGCAGATGGAAGTAGTGTGGAAGGAAATTTTATCATCAGAGTCGGCAGTCCTTTCCATCATCTATTCGAAAATATTCTTTATCCGCCCCATTTCATTGCTTGAAGAACTTGGCCCTTGAGACGAATATGGAGGAGTATTGTTGGGTTGTTGATACATCGGGGGCCTTTGAAAGCTCGAACCCTGGTTGCCTTAATTGTTGTTTCCGCAACCGCCTTGATTGCCATTTCCTCCCCAATTGTTATTGTTGTTGACATTCCAATTGTTATTGCCACCCCAATTCTGGTTGTTGTTCCCCCAATTATTTGAGTTGTTGTTGTTTCTATTTTTCCAATTCCCTTGGCCTTGGTTGCCCCAATTCTGATTATTCCCTTGCAATCTCCATTTTTTATTTGGAGCATTGCTTTGTTGTCCTTGATAGTTGTTGGCATACAAAACTTCCTCTCTTTGGTCACCATATGAATCATCTTGGTTGTAGCCACTTCCACTTTGCTCATATTGATCTTGATTGCTTAGAATTTGTTGACCACGTTGTATCCTCATGTTGACCAATAGATTGACACATTCTATTGCATTTACTTGCTTTGGTCCCTAAATCTGCTGAAGTTGTGCTTTGGCTAGCTGGTTCATGGTTGTTGTCAACTCAGCTATGGCTTGTCCATGGTCTTGAAGTTCCTTGTGAAGATTGATTATATTTAGGTCACCTTGGGGAACATTTTCCCTACTTTTCCAAGCTGAAGAAGTGACAGCCATCTCATCAAGTATGTCACAAGACTTGATATAAGGTAGTTTCATAAAATTACCCCTGCTAACTGGTTCACCACACATTGGTTGGCCGTGTTTATACTCCGATAGAATGTATGTTGGATCATTGCTTCAATCATGTCATTATTGGGGCATTCCTTGACCATTGTTCTATATTTCTCCCAGATTTCGTGTACGGGTTCATTAGGTTCATGTTTGAAGGCTAAGATCTCATCCCTTATGCTATCATATGTCCCGGTGAGAAAAACTTGGATATAAACATTTCAAACAACTCATCCCACGCAGTGATGGAATGGTTGGGGAGTCTTTCGAGCCAGTCCAAAGCTTTCTCACTTAGTGAAAAAGGGAATAATCTCAATCTCAGCGCATCCTATGACACATTTGTCTGTTTTCTTCCCCAGCAGGTCTCTACAAAGCCCGTTAGATGTTTATATGCATTCTGATGGGGAGAATTTGTGAAGTACCCTCTTTGCTCCAATAAGGTCAGCATGACATTTGTAATCTGGAAATTGCCCGCCCGGATCCGGAGTGGAACAATTGCACTTGCGTAACCTTCATTGGGAATCACCCGAGGAGTTGCTCGTGGAGGAGGTGGGGGAGGATCTGGGATATTTTCATTGGCCTGGCGGCCTCTTCTTTGAGCTTTAGGTACCAAATGATTCTCATCCTCACCATTATCATCTACCTCCTCCCCCGAGAGAACATTGCCGAGAGGATCATTATTTGCCATTTTGTACCGAAAGCGATTAACACACAAAAGTAAGTAAAATAGAAGGAAAGAAAAACAAGACACACATCAAGTCAGATAGATAGCCAAAACCTTTTAGATCCCCGGCAACTGCGCCAAAAAGTGATCGGTTCCAAACCTACACCACTATATAGTAGCGCAGAGTGGTAGATGCAGTATTACCCGATAGGTCGGTATCGATTTCCACAGGGAGTTAATATTGGTTGGGAGTTGGGTTTCTACCTAATCTAGTTGTGCATGTTGTTTCTAATTGAACTTCTAACCATGGTTGTGATTGTTTATGTTCTAATTTTTACGCTAATAAATGCAAAAAAGTAATGTAAGTAAAATGTTTTTGTAAGAGTTTTTCAAGTGATAAAAAGGCACTAGGGAAGTGACTTCCACCTAGGTGGGCATCTCATGGGATTGAAGAATATAGGGAAAGCTTGTTATGATTGGGGTCGTGATATAACCTTCACACAAAAATACTCACTCTATACCTCTCGGTAGTTTGAGTGACTTTGCCCGATTTGGCTTTCTCAAACCCAAATGGGTGTTCATGCAATGCAAGTGAAATTGGCTCAAGTCGGATATTACTATCTCTAGATGTAATCCTTTAATTAGGGCTATCAATCTCTTGAGTTCACCCCAATTCCTTGTTAACCTAATTTTCCTAGACTTAGTCCCTCTTTCTCAAGAAGAGCCTAAGTCATAAAGGCATGAATCAGTGTTTGAAACCACTAATTCTACACTTAAAGCATGAACCAAGCTAAATATCACTAACCCATAAACAATTACCCAACCCTAGCTATGGGGTCTAGATACTCATAATAACGATAGGAATCAAAGATAAAGATGTAATATAAGCCACAAAATTCAAATACAAAGAGAAAATCTAAAGATAGAAGATAAATCTACTCTAAAATTACTCAAAATGGTAAAGTGCAGTTGTTCACGTGCTCCCTAATACAAAACTTCCTAAAATGTCAAAAAGGTCTATTTATACACAGCTGAAATTTCTGGACAAAAATGCCCCAATGGAGGTTTCTCTGACAGCGTAATAATAGACGCGTCCGCGCTTGGACTTTCGCGGCCGAGAAATAACGAGCGCGGTCCGCATTTCTTCGATTCTTGGCTTGGGTTAGACTGGTTTTCGCGGATCGCGTAAACTCATCCGCGTTCGCGTAAGCTTCAATCGTAGCCGCTTATTTTGGTCGCGGACCACGTTCAGTAAAGCTTTACTTGCAAAGTCTCTGAACCTCCTATCACGCTCCCAGAGGAATTACCATCGCGTCCGCGTTTGGCAAATTTGCGGCCGTGTAATTTAGACGCGGGCCGCATTCTTCATTTGAGCCCAATTTGTAAGGCCTCTCGATCTCAATATTGTTGTCAGCGTAAATCCCATCGCGGTCGCGCTTTGATAGCGCGATCAGCGGTGGTGTTTGCTCTAAAATGCAACTTCTTTGAATCTCAATATCGCGGACCGCGTATTAGTATCCGCCTCAGCGGGGAACCCTACGCGGCCGCGCTTTTCCATCGCGGTCAGCGGTCAAGTTCCAGCCTTTGGTTTTGTTCACGTTTGACTCCTTCATGAGCTTATTTTGGCTTATTTGCCTCATTTTGACCAAACCCTGCAAGCCAGCACATTAAGTTAGTTTTCGGGACCACCTTTAGCACTTTTGACCCAAAACTTAAGCAAAAGAGAGCAAATAATAGGCTAAAATAGTTATCAGGGCACACCAGATCTGGTGCAACAGCCTTTGTTAAGGTTTAACTTAACTCACGCATCGTTTGAATTCCACCTGAGCCTTGGGAGTTCCAAACCAAACATGCACACAAGTCTAAAAACATCCTATGGACTTTCTCGTGTTATCAATTCACCAAAATAACACCTCGAACTACGAATTTAGCACTAAAACACATAAAATTCTCAAGAACACTTTATATTTACTATCTTCTAAACTGAAGGTCCGAATCACGTCAAATAACTTCCGTTTCTCCCCAAATTCACTGAAAAGGTTAAAATATCATAACGGATCTGTACCGGGCTCCAAATCCAAAATACGAACCCGATACCATCAAAGTCAAGAATTAAGTTAATTTTTTAAAACTATAAATTTTAGTCAAATATTCATTTTCGGGTTAGGGATCTCAGAATTCGATTCCGGGCATACGCCTAAATCCCATATTTTACTACGGACCCATAGGGATCGTCGGACCACAGGTCCGGGTCCGTTTACTCAAAACATTGACCAAAGCACTAAAACCACTTTTGAATTCCAAAAATTATTATTTCGTCAATCATTCCACATAAAGACTTTCCGGAATTACGTCCGGACTGCGCACGAAAATCGAGGAGGATAAAATAAGATTTTTAAGGCTAACAAGTGTAGAAAAGGGTCTTAATACACAAGATGACCATTTGGGTCATCACAATATCCACCTCTAGAACAAACGTTCGTCCTCGAACCAACACAGAAAAGTACCCGATATGGCAAACAAGTGAGGATATCTACTTCGCATGTACGACTCGGACTCCCAAGTAGCTACCTCAACAGGCTGACCTCTCCGCCGCACTCGGACTGAAGGATAACTCTTCGACCTCAGCTTATGAACCTGCCAGTCTAATATGGCTACCAGCTCCTTCTCATAAGTCAAATCCTAGTCCAACTGGATAGAGCTGAAATGTAATATGTGGGACGGGTCGCCATGATACTTTCGGAGCATGGACACATGGAATACTGGATGAACTGATAATAACCCTGGGAGAAACCCAAGCCTATAAGCCACCTCCCCCACTCTCTCGGGGATCCCAAATGGACCGATATACCTATGGCTCAACTTGCCCTTCTTTTCGAACCTCATGAAACCCTTCATGGGCGATACTCGAAGAAATACGCTATCCCCGACTATGAATACCACATCATGAACTCTACAGTCAGAATAACTCTTTTTCTTGGACTGAGTTGTACGAAGTCAATCCGGTATAATCTTGACCTTGTCCAAGGACTCCTGTACTAAATATGTACCCAACAACCGAGCCTCCCCCAGCTCAAACCACCCAACTGGCGACCTGCACTATCTACCATATAATGCCTCATAGGAAGCCATCTGAATGCTCGACTGGTAGTTGTTGTTATAGGAGAACTCTGTAAGAGCCAAGAACTGATCCCACGATCCTTCGAAGTCTATGACACAAGCGCGGAGCATATCCTCCAAGATCTGGATAGTACGCTCGAACTATCCGTCCGTCAGAGGATGGAATGTTGTGCTCAACTCAACCCCTGTACCCAACTCACACTGTACTTCTGTCCAAAAGTGCGAGGTAAACTATGTGCTCGATTAGAAATGATAGACTTGGGCATATCGTGAAGGCGGACGATATTCCGAATATAAATCTCTTCCAACATCCCCAAGGAATAGGTAACTGCCACAGGAATGAAGTGCATTGACTTAGTCAGCCTATCCACAATAACCCACTCGGCGTAGAACCTCCTCTGAGTCTGTGGGAGTCTAACAACAAATTCCATAGTGATACGCTCCCACTTCCACTTAGGAATCTCCATCTGCTAAAGCAAACCATCGAGTCTCTGATGCTCATACTTCACCTACTGATAATTCAAGCACCGAGCCACGTAAGCAACTATATTCCTCTTCATCCTCCTCCACCAATAATGATATCGCAGGTCCTGGTACATCTTGGCAGCGCCTGGGTGAATAGAATACCGAGAGCTATGAGCCTTTTCAAGGATCAACTCACGTAGCCCATCAACATTAGGCACACATACATGACCTTACATCCTCAAAACGTCGTCATCTCCAATGGTAACCTGCTTAGCACCACCGTGCCGAACTGTGTCCCTAAGGACCATCAAGTGAGGGTCATCATACTGTCGATCTCTGATAAGCTCAATTAAGGAAGATCGAGTGACTGTGCAAGCTAGAACACGGTTGGACTCGTCTAGCCTCACCAACTGATTGGCCAAAGTCTGAATATCTGAAGCTAGCGGTCTCTCACCGACTGGAATGAACGCAAGGCTGCCCATACTCACTGCCTTCCTACTCAATGCGTCGGCCACCACGTTGGCCTTTCCCGGATGATACAGTATAGTGATATTATAGTCTTTCAATAGCTCCAACCATCTCATCTGCCTCAAATTGAGATCTTTTTTCTTGAACAAATACTGAAGGCTGCGGTGATCTGTGTAAAGCTCGCATGGCACGCCATAAAGATAATGCCTCCAAATCTTCAGCGCGTGAACAATGTCTACCAGATCCAAATCATGAATAGGGTAATTCTTCTCATCAAATTTCAACTGCCGAGATGCATAAGCAATCACCCTGCCCTCCTGCATCAATACCGCTCTGAGCCCAACACAGGAGGCATCATAATACACCGTGTAAGATCCTGAACCTGACGGCAATACCAACACCGGTGCTGAAGTCAAAGTTGTCTTGAGCTTCTAAAAGCTCGCCGCACACTCATCTGACCATCTGAATGGGGTACCCTTTTGGGTCAACCTGGTCATCGGGGTTGCTATAGATGAGAACCCATCCACAAACCGATAGTAATAACCCACCAAACCCAAGAAGCTCCTGATGTCCGTAGCTGAAGTGGGCTTACGCCAGTTCTTCACTGCCTCAATCTTCTTTGGATCTACCTGAATACCATCTGTTGATACGACGAGAACCAAGAAAGTGACTGAATCCAACCAAACCTCGCACTTCAAAAATTTAGCATACAATTGATTGTCCCTCAAAGTCTGGAGCACTATCCTGAGGTGTTGCTCATGCTCCTCCCGACTGCAGGAGTATATCAAAATGTCATCAATAAACACAATCAGAAAGGATTCCAGATAAGTCTTGAACACTCGGTTCATTAAGTCCATAAATGTTGAAGGGGCATTGGTCAACCCAAAAGACATCACTAGAAAGTCATAGTGTCCATACCGCGTCCGAAAAGCTATCACAGGGACATCGGACGCCCTAATCCTCAATTGATGGTAGCCAGATCTCACATCAATCTTTGAAAACACCTTGGCACCCTGAAGCTGATCAAACAAATCATCAATCCTCGACAACGGATATTTATTCTTGATAGTGACTTTATTCAACTACCAATAATCTATACACATACTCATAGATCCATCATTCTTCTTCACGAACAAAACCGGCTCCCCCATGGCAAGACACTAGGGCTAATGAAGCCCTTATCGAGATAATCCTGCAACTATTCCTTCAATTCTTTCAACTCTGGCGGGGCCATCCGATATGGCGAAATAGAAATGGGCTGAGTGCCCGGAACCAGATCAATGAAAAAGTCAATATCCTTATCGGGTGGCATCCACGGCAAGTCTGCAGGAAATACCTCAGGAAACTCACGAACAACATGCACAGAATCCATAAAAGGAACCTCAGCACTAGAATCACGAACATAAGACAAATAGACCAAACATCCCTTCCTGACCATGTGCCAAGCCTTCATGTAAGAAATAACCCGGCTGGAGGAATGACCAGGAGTCCCTCTCCACTCTAATCGAGGCAACCCCGGCAAGTCTAATGTCACTGTCTTGGCGTGACAGTCCAAAATAGCATGATAAGGTAACAGCCAATCAATGCCTAATATAACATCGAAATCATCCATACCAAGGAGAAAAAGGTCTACATTGGTCTCAAGACCTCTAATAACAACCACACACGAGCGATATACACGATCTAAAATAATAGCATCCCCCACGGGGCGTGGACACATGTATAGGGGTGATCAAAGAATCACGGGGCACAAACAAATATGAAGCAAAATAAGATGACATGTAGGAGTAAGTAGACCCCGGATCAAATAGAATTGAAGCATCTTTACTGCAAACAAAAACAGTACCTATGATGACAGCTTCGGATGACTCGGCCTCAGGTCTAGCTGGAAAGGCATAACATCGGTGTTGGGCCCCATCACCCCGAACCATGTCTCTGGGACGACCTCTGATTGGCGGGCCTCCACCTCAGGCGGACTGACCTCCACCTCTAACATTATGGCCCCTACCTTTGGCTACCTGACCCCTTCCTCTAGCTGGCTAGGCAGGCGATGCGGAAGCTGGTGCCAGAACCATGGCATGAGAACTCTGATACTGTGAACTACTCGACGCACGAAGGCAACATCTAGCAATGTGCCTCGGGTCACCACAAGCATAACATGACCTCGGCTGCTGAGACTGCTGGCCAGCAAATTGACCCTGTCGACCGGAATAATCACCCTGAAAACTCTGAAGAGGAGGTGCACTGATAGGAGCTGGCTGATCAGAATAAGTCATATAAGGGCCACGACCACCTGGGGCACTGTGGGATGCCTGGAAGGATGGAATCTACCATAAGTACCCCCGCATCAAGATGAGGCACCGGTGAATCCACCGGAATGGTGAGGTCTCTTGTCTGACCCCTGACCTCCAATCCAAGAACCATCTCAACCCACCTGGCCACATTAGCTGCATCCTGAAAAGAGATCTAGCTCCCCGTCTCCTTAGCCATCTGTAATATGATAGGTTGAGCAAGACCCTAAATAAACCTCCTCTCTCTCTCTCTCTCTCTCTCTCTCTCTCTCTCTCTCTCTCTGTGTGGGGAGCAAAAGAATAGCATGAAGGTCCAAGTCCACTAAACGGGTCCCATACTGAGAAATAATCATGCTACCCTGCTGGAGACGCGTGAACTGACGGCGGTGCTCCTCTCTCGTAGTAGTATGCAGAAACTTCTCTAGACAGAGATGTGAGAATTGATCCCAAGTAATAGCAGGCGACTCAGATGGTCTAGTCAATAAATAATCTCTCCACCATTTCTTGGCGGAACAAGTCATCTTAAAAGCAGCGAAATTGACCCCTTTGGTCTCCAATATACCCATGTTCCGAAGAACCTCATGACAACTATCGAGATACTCCTAGGATCCTCTGAAGTAGCACCACTAAAATGAAATGGAAAGAGCTTGGTAAATCTATCCATTCTCCACAAAACCTCGAAGGACATAGCTGACCCATCACCGGGCGGTGCTGCAGCAACTAGCTGAACTACTCCAACTGGATGGGCTGCTGGAGTCTAAATTTGGGGAGCTATCTGCTCCGGGGTGTGGGTGGGAGGAGTCTGGGATCCTCATCCAGCCCGAGATACAGCTGCTGCCATGGGGAATGCGCCAGTCTGAGACACACTCTCCATAAGACCCACTAATCGGACCAATGCATCCTGAAGCATCGGGGCGGCAATAAACCTCTATAGGACCTGAGTTGGTGCTGCCGGAGCGGTCTGAGCTAAAACCTTATCATCTAACTCTACCTGAGGCTCTGCAGCTGGAGTTGTTTCTCGGGCCCTGGGCTGAGCCCTGCCCCTGCCTCGACCTATAGCATGACCTCAGCCTTTACTGCTCGTAGGCGATGCTTCTGGAGGATCCGGCTGCTGATCTGCAGAAGAAGCGGTACGTGTTCTCGACATCTGCGACAGAATAAGAATAGAAGAGTTCAATCAGTATTAAGACAACAAGAATCGCACGACAGATTTGAATAAAAGTGAACTTGTTCCTAAATTTATAGCCTCTAAGAGATAAGTACAGACGTCTCCGTACCGATCCCCTAGACTCTACTAAGCTTGTTCGAGAACTGTGAGACCTGGGCAACCTAGTGCTCTGATACCAACTTGTCACGACCCGAATTCCCATCGTCGAGACCGTGGTTGCGCCTAACGCTGAACTTGCTAGGCAAACCAACATTAGAGATTTACAACATAAAAATCTTAAAATTTACGGAGATTCACAACAATTCACCACATAGTACCAAAAATAAGAAACAAAATTGCATAATAACGCTATGCGTATGATATTTATAAGCTAAACTACCCATGATCTGGTGTCACAACTCACGGACTACTACAAGTTAACTACAATTATTTGGCAGAGAGAAAAGTGTACAACTATTTATGAACTGAAAAAAAACAGTAAATGATCATATAGGAGGGGACTCCAGGAATTTGCGAACGTCGGCAGATCTACCTCGGGTATCATGCGTAGAAATCAGCAAAAAATCTTGGAATCAGCTCGGACCGATTCCTGAATCTGCACAAATGGGCAGAGTGCAGTATCAGTACAACCGACCCCATGTATTGGTAGGTGTCAAGCCTAACCTCGGCAAGTGGTGACGAGGCTAGGACAATACACCCACATATAACCTGAACAATATAATCATGCTAACAACAATAACTGTAATAAAAGAAATAAAGCAGAAAATAATGGGAATGGGACATACAGTTGGGGTATACAATATAAGGAGTGAGAAACAATGATAAGACAACATTAAAAAATAATCCTTAAACGAATTAAGCAAATAAAACAGCAAAGGAAAGCTGCACGGCATCACCCTTCGTGTTTTTACTCTCAACCTCACCAAATAAATAAATAGAACGGAACGACATCACCCTTCGTGCATTAAACCTCTCATAATATAAAACGGCATCACCCTTCGTGCTTTATCACTCACAAATCATGGCACGACATCACCCTTCGTTCTTTAACACTCACAAAACATGGCACGACATCACCCTTCGTGCTTTACACTCTTCCTCACGATATAAATAATGCATGGCACAGCATCACCCTTCGTGCTTTACACTCCTCCTCACCAATCAAATAATCAAGAACAACGGATAGATGGAAATATCACAAAGAAACCAATATTTCATCAATGCTAAATATCACAATATAAATCTCAACCTTGAACAAATATTCAAAAGTTACCGGATCTCGGTAAAACTGTATAGAAGTCACCCAACATTACAAATGACAACTCTAAGCATGCATAATATGAATAAAGACTAGAAAATTTACAAGAATAAAATTCACTCGCATGCTATGACTCAACAACAACACATAGGAGCTCGTCACCTCACCTATACATTGTACTAAAATTAACTGGAAAGAGCTTAGTAAATCTATCCAATCTCCACAAAACCTTGAAGGGCATAGCTGACCCATCACCGGGCGGTGCTGCAGCAACTAGCTGAACTACTCTAACCGGATGGGCTGCTGGAGTCTGAAATTGGGGGGCCATCTGCTCCAGGGTGTAGGTGGCAGGAGTTTGGGCTCTTCATCCAGCCCGAGATACAGTTGCTGCCATGGGGAATGCGCCAGTCTGAGCCACACTCTCCATAAGACCCACTAATCAGACCAATGCATCCTAAAGCATCGGGGTGGCAATAAACCTCTCTAGGACCTGATTTGGTTCTGCCGGAGCGGTATGAGCTAGAACCTTATCATCGAACTCTACCTAGGGCTCTGCAGCTGGAGCTGTTGCTCGGGCCCTGGGCTGAGCCCTGCCCCTGCCTCGACCTATAGCACGACCTCGGCCTTTACCGCTCGTAGGAGCTGCTGCTGTAGGATCCGGCTGCTGATCTGCGGAAGAAGCGGTACGTGTTCTCTCCATCTGCGAGAGAATAAGAATAGAAGAATTCAATCAGTATTAAGACAACAAGAATCGCACGACAAATTTGAATAAAAGTGAACTTGTTCCTAAATTTATAGCCTCTAGGAGATAAGTACAAACGTCTCTGTACCGATCCCCCAAACTCTACTAAGCTTGTCTGTGAATTGTGAGACCTAGGCAACCTAGTGCTCTGATACCAACTTGTCACGACCCGAATTCCCAACGTCGGGACCGTGGTGGCACCTAACGCTGCACTTGCTAGGCAAACCAACATTAGAGATTAACAACATAAAAATCTTAAAATTTACGGAGATTCACTACAATTCACCACATAGTACCAAAAATAAGAAACAAAATTGCATAATAACGCTATGTGTATGATATTTATAGGCTAAATTATCCATGATCTGGAGTCACAACTCACGGACTACTACGAGTTAACTACAATTATCTGGCATAGATAAAAGTGTACAACTGTTTATGAACTGAAGAAAAACAGTAAATGATCATATAGGAGGGGACTCCAGGATTTGCGAACATCAGTAGATCTACCTCGGGTCTCATGCGTAGAAATCAGCAACAAATCTTAGAATCAGCTCGGACCGATACCTAGATCTTCACAAAATGGCATAGTGCAGTATCATTACAACCGACCCCATGTATTAGTAAGTGTCGATCCTAACCTCGGCTAGTAGTGACGAGGCTAGGACAAGACACCCACATATAACCTGAACTATATAATCATGCTAACAGCAACAACGGTAATAAAAGAAATAAAGCAAAAAATAATGGGAAGGGGACATACAGTTGAAGTTTACAATATAAGGAGTGAGAAACAATGATAAGACAAAATTAAAAAATAATCCTTATACGAATTAAGCAAATAAAACAGCAAAGAAAAACTGCACGGCATCACCGTTCATGCTTTTACTCTCAACCTCACCAAATAAATAAATAGAACGGCACGGCATCACCCTTCGTGCATTAAACCTTTCATAATATAATACGGCATCACCCTTCGTGCTTTATCACTCACAAATCATGGCACGACATCACCCTCCGTGCTTTAACACTCACAAAAAATGGCACGGCATCACCCTTCGTGCTTTAACTCTTCCTCACGATATAGATAATGCATGGCATAACATCACCCTTCGTGCTTTACACTCCTCCTCACCAATCAAAGAATCAAGAACACCGGATAGATGGAAATAAGAAACCAATATTTCATCAATGCTAAATATCACAATATAAATCTCAACCTTGAACCAATATTCAAAAGTTACCAGATCTCGGTAAAACGGTATAGAAGTCACCCAACATTACAATTGACAACGCTAAGCATGGATAATATGAATAAAGACTAGAAACTTTACAAGAATAAAATTCACTCGCATGCTATGACTCAACAACAACACATAGGAGCTCGTCACCTCACCTATACATTGTACTAAAATGAATTGGAAAGAGCTTGGTAAATCTATCCAATCTCCACAAAACCTCGAAGGACATAGTTGACCCATCACCGGGCGGTGTTGCAGCAACTAGCTGAACTACTCTAACCGGATGGGCTGCTGGAGTCTGAAACTGGGAGGCCATCTGCTCCGGGGTGTAGGTGGTAGGAGTTTGGGCTCCTCATCCAGCCCGAGATACAGTTGCTGCCATGGGGAATGCGCCAGTCTGAGCCACACTTTCCATAAGACCCACTAATCGGACCAATGCATCTTGAAGCATTGGGGTGGCAATAAACCTCTCTAGGACCTGAGTTGGTCTTGACGAAGCGGTCTGAGCTAGAACCTTATCATCGAACTCTACCTGAGGCTTTGCAGCTGGAGCTGTTGCTCGGGCCCTAGGCTCAGCCCTGCCCCTGCCTCGACCTCTAGCACGGCCTCGGCCTTTACCGCTCGTAGGAGCTGCTGCTGGAGGATCCAGCTACTGATCTGCGGAAGAAGCGGTACGTGTTCTCTCCATCTGCGAGAGAATAAGAATAGAAGAATTCAATTATTATTGAGACAACAAGAATCGCACGACAGATTTGAATAAAAGTGAACTTGTTCCTATCACGTTGAATCGAAGGTCCGAATCACGTTGAATCACTTCCGTTTCTCACCAAATTTCACATACAAGGTTAAAATATCATAACGAACCTGTACCAAGCTCCGAAACCAAAATACGGATACCATCAAAGTCAAGAATTAAGCAAATTCTTTAAACTATAAATTTTCTAAAACTCAATTTTAGTCAAAAATTCATTTCTCGGGTTAGGGATCTCGGAATTTGATTCCGGACATACGCTCAGATCCCATATTTTACTACGGACCTACCGGGTCCGTTTACTCAAAACGTTGACCAAAGTCAACTAAAACCACTTTTGAATTCCAAAAATTATTATTTCTTCAATCTTTCCACATAAAGGTTTTCCGGAATTACGTTCGGACTGCGCACGTAAATAGAGGAGGATAAAATAGATTTTTAAGGATAAGCGCAGAAAAGAGTCCTAACACACAAGATGACCCTTTGGGTCATTACACGGTAAAACAGATCTAGTGACAACGAAAACGTTTAAAACAACAGTAATTATCTCAAATAACTATTTCGGTATCATATCGAGTAAAAGACTTGTCCCACATGCAACTCAAAATAATCGGTAACATATTCATATTAAAAATCATGTAAAGATCATGCAAGTTATGAAAACACAAATTGCGGTAAGATTACTACTCACTTGCTCGTGCCGAAATACCAAATGCTCACCTCGAGCAATTCATACAAATTCCTCCAATCAATCTATAATTACATAATATGGGTATCATGTTAATTTCCTTGTTTAGGCTAATTCATAGCTAATTTAGAATACTCAATCATCGGGGTTCATGTTTGAGTCTTATTTGTGGATTTATATTTACTCATAGAACTAGTCCAAAATATATAAATTTCAAACTATTTAGTATACTTTATTTCTCCAAAATTAGACCTATCAGTACTTAAACCAAACATTTATACCCTTATTGTCCATAGTAATTATTTATTTATTTATTAACAAAAAAAATTGATATTGAATTCTTTTGTACTACATGAAATCGCATAGATGTAGTGAATAATTCAACTGATAAGAAGAAAGTTAACCTCTTGAGCCGAAGAAGAACTTTATACTTTCAATTTAATCCCCCCCCCCCCCCCCAGTTCTTGTTAAAGCCTTTGTCCAAAGCTTTCTTCTTCTTCCTCTCTTTTCTTCCCTTCTCTTTCTTTTCTTCTCTTCTTTTGTATTTTTCCATTTCCTGAAGCTTCTGCTTCGTCCCCTTCCCCTAACCCTTTTAAATTTTTAGGGCAGATGTGTTGTTATGGGCTTCGGCCCTTTTGTCTTAAATCCTAACCTTTTCCTTTTTTTGTTTTATTAGTTATTTTATTTACTAAATACCCCATTTATCCTCATTTAAAATATTGAGGGTATTACGTCCTCCCCACCTTATGAAATTCGGTCCCCGAATTTAACTCAAGTACGTACCTGCAGACTGAAACAAACGGGTAACCTGTCTCGCATAGCATCTTCTATTTCCCAAGTATTTTCTTCAACGGCATAATTTCTTCATAAGACATTCACGAACACAATTTCTTTTGATCGTAGCTTCCTTACTTGCCTATCAATAATAGGAGAGACTCGTAGGAATACTTTGTCTCCAATTGCGAATGCTAAGTCTCTTCTTCTCTTATCCGCATAAGATTTTTGTTTGGTTTGAGCTGTAAGCAATCTCTATTTGATCAACTGGAATTTGTTCATAGCTTCTTCTACTAAGTCAGGTCCCAATAAGTTAGTCTTACCAGCTTCAAACCATCCGATAGGAGAACAACATCTTCTACCATACAATGCTTTGTACGGTGCCATTTGAATACTGGAATGGAAGTTATTGTTGTAAGCAAATTCAGCTAAAGGTAGATAAGCGTCCCAACTACCTCCAAACTCAAGAATTCAAGCTCTCAACATATCCTTCAATATCTGTATAGTACGTTCGGACTGCCTGTCTGTCTGTAGATGAAATGCAGTGCTAAGATCTACTTGTGTCCCCAATGCTTCTTGAAAAGAGTACCAAAAGTGTGAGGTAAATTGTGATCCTTTATCATAGATGATGGATATTGGAACTCCATGAAGTCGGACAATTTCGTTCATAAATATCTGTGCATACCTTACTCCACCATATGTAGTCTTCACTGGCAAAAAGTGTGTTGATTTCAGCAGTCGATCTACAATCACCCATACAGAGTCATAACCTCTAAGGGTTCGTGGTAGCCCGATGACAAAATTCATAGTAACACTTTCCCATTTCCGTCTGGAATCTCAATTTGTTGTAACAGTCATGCGGGTCGCTGAGGCTCAGGCTTGACCTGCTGACAAGTCAAACAAATAGAAACAAAGTTAGCAACATCTTTCTTCATACCTTCCCACCAATAAAATTGCTTCAGGTCATGGTATATTTTTGTTGATCCAGGATGTATAGTGTATTTAGAGTTGTGGGCTTCTTCAAGAATAGCATGTCTCAACCCATCTACGTCTGCTACACATAGCTTTTCACCCATTCAAAGCACACCATCACTTTCAAAATAATATCCTTGCTTTTACCAGCTAAGGCTGCATCTTTGTATTTGCATAATTGCTCATCCTCATATTGGTTGGCCTTAAAGCGCCCAACTAATGAAGACTTAGCTTGAGCACAAGCCAATAATGCCTCTGAATTTCTGACACTAACTCTGTTACCTGTATCTTCTAGTCTCTGAATATCTTTGGCCAAAAGTATCTTTGCAAGAGCTATATGTGCCAAACTCCCCACAAATTTTCTACTCAATGCATCAGCCACCACATTGGCTTTTCTAGGATGATACAAAATAGAACAATCATAGTATTTGAGTAGTTCCATCCACAGACGTTGCCGAAGATTCAGATCTCTCTGCTGAAAGATATACTTCAGACTTTTATGGTCAGTATAAATCTCACAAGTTTTGCTGTATAGATAATGCCTCCAAATTTTAGAGCAAACACCACTGCAGCCATCTCCAAATCATGTGTAGGATAGTTTCATCGTGATTTTTCAATTGTCTCGAAGCATAATCTATAACGCGGCCCCTTTGCATGAGAACACATCCTAATCCCACCCTCGAGGCGTCACAGAATACTGTAAATCCTTCAGAACCCGATGGTAAGTCTAATATAGGTGCGGTTGTCAGACACGTCTTGAGTTTTTGAAAGCTCTGCTCACATTCTTCTGTCCACTGAAACCTTGCATTTTTCTGTGTTAGCTTGGTCAGTGGCGCTGCTATTCTGGGGAAATCCTACACAAAATGCCTGTAATAGCCTACTAAGCCTAAAAAGTTGCGAATCTCTGTAGGAGAAGTAGGTCTGGCCATTTTTGCACAGCTTCGGTCTTCTTAGGATCTACAATAATTCCATCTTTGGATAAAAACATGCCCCATAAATGATACTGAGCCTAGACAAAATTCACACTTTGAGAACTTAGCATAAAGTTGATGTTCTCGCAATGTCTACAACACAGTCCTCAAATGATTCTCGTTTTCACCTTGGATACGAGAATATATCAGGATATCATCGATAAATACTATTACTTGAACACCGTATTCAATAAATCAATGAATGCAGCAAGAGCATTAGTCAATATGAAAGACATCACAAGAAACTCATAGTGCCCGTATCAAGTTCTAAAAGCAGTCTTAGAAATATCTTCATCTTTGATTCTAAGTTGATGATAATCCAAACGAAGGTCAATCATTGAAAAGTGGGCAGCTCCTTGTAACTGATCAAACATGTCATCTATACGAGGCAAAAGATATTTATTGCGTATTATTATCTTGTTCAACTACATGTAGTTAATGCACATTCTCAGGGATTCGTCTTTCTTCTTTACGAACAGTACTGGTGCACCCCATAGAGATATACTCGGTCTGATAAAACCCTTATCTAACAAATCATGCAGTTGTTGTCTTATCTCCTTCAACTCTATTGGTGCCATCCGATATGGAGGTATTGGTATAGGGTGTGTGTCAGGTGGAAAATCAATACCAAAATCTATTTCTCGTATTGGAGGAAATCCTGGTAAATCCTCAAGAAATACATCAGAAAAATCTCTCACTACTGGTACATTTTCTATACTAATTGTTTCCTTTCTTGTGTCATTTACAATAGTTATGAGACCCAAGAAACCTGTCTTCGGCAGTCGTTGAGCTTTCATAAAAGATACAACTTTGCAAACCTTTGGAACCTGACCCCCTTTTAGAACAAAACTGGGTTCGTTTGGTATCTCAAACTTGACTATCTTTTCAAAACAATCAACGATATCATAGTAAAAAGATAACCAATACATTCCCACAGCATGTCAAAGTCAATCATATCAAGTACAATAAGGTCAGCTAGAGTATCTCTACCCTCAACACGAATTTGACAAGCACGATACACGTATTCAGATAATAGAGACTCTCCAACAGGAGTAGCAACTAGAAAATGGTGTTTCAATAGCTTAGGTTGTCTACTAAACCTCAAAGAAAAGTACGAGGACACATAGGAGTGAGTAGATCCCGGATCAATCAACACAAGTTCATCAAAGGAACAGACAGAAAGAATACTTGTAACCACAACATTCGAGGACTGAGCGTCCAATCTAGTAAATGCAAACACTCTCGCCTGACCTCTACCAGCATTCCCTTGTCCTTAATTCACAGTAGCACGATCTCTACCACCTCGACCTCTATTTCGTATACCTGTAGCACATGAAGTATTACGAGTAGTCTGAGTAGGTGAAGCTGACTAAATAGTAGCCTGGTTGAAATTCCTTGGAGGCTGAGGGCAATCCCTCAAGTGTTGTCCTAACTGGCCAAACCGAAAGCACTCTCTTGTTAGAAAACAACACTGGCCCAAATGGGATCTACTGCAGGTCTGGCAAACCGAAGTAATGGCATATATCTGCTCTTCGATTTTCACTAAAACCGCCACTAAAGACCCTTTTGTCTTGGCCTTCTTACGTAAATCACTAGTTGCACGCTCATCACGTCCCTTGTTTTCAATCTTTTGAGCAAGGTCGACTATAGCAGAGTAGGATAAAGTCTTCATCTGTGGGGCTAATACAGTGTATAGACGACCAACCAATCCATCAACAAACCTCTAAACTCGAGCTTCTTCGGTAGACACTAAGTAAGGAGCATATCTAGCCAGCTAACAAAACTTGGTGTTATATGTTGACATATCTATATCTGGAGTCTGAACCAGTCTCTCAAAGTCTCTAGCATATTTTTGCATCAGGCTGTCTGGAAGAAAATTATCCATGAACAGCTTACTGAACTCGTCCCATGTTAGTGGTGCTACTCATGCTGTCCTGCCTAGCAATATAGTTTCATACCATTTGTTAGCCATATCCTCTAGTTTGTATGCCACGAGCTCCACGGTTCTCTCACTAGAACATCCAAGAGCACGTAATGCCTTGAATTCCCCATCCAAGAAACTTTGAGGATCTGCTGAATTATTGGAACCTGTGAATTTTTGTGATTTCAATTTCAGGAACTCTTGCAAGGATACCTCTTTATTCCCGAAAGTGTGAGTTTGTGCAGGTGCTTGTGTCTGTAAAGTAGCTTGAGGAGTTGAACTTCCACCCTGATTAGGCACCAACGCCTCTAACACATTCAATAACCTTGCCACTGCGTCGGCATGTAAGGCAATGGTAGGTACAACAATTGCTACTGGTGGTGGAGCGTCCTGAACTCCCTGCCTTTGTACTTGATATGGCATAGCAACTCGGGGTTGACCCGTGTTCCCAACTTCAGGTTGAGGAGCAGTCTGTCTTCTAGTTTGATGAACCCCAACTTGACCGCCCCCCGGGTAGTACCACATCCAACACCACGTCCGGTAGATGAGGGTGTGCGTGTCCTAGCCATCTGTGAAAGAAATACTCCAAAGTCAATCTCAAGTTATCTCAATGCACGATCAAAGAATGAAAGAAGGGAAAACATTCCTAGATGTTCAGTAGCCTCAAGATCATAAGTATGGGCGCCTACATACCCTGAACAAGACTCTACTAAATATTGCTTCATGACTCGGGACTTAAATCCTAAGATATGATACCAACTTTGTCACGACCCAACTTAGGATCATGACCGGCACTTAGGATCAAGTGCCCCAAGTAAGCCTCATCGGTATTTTACAGAAAATCGGAAGAAGTTTCCCCTGTTTTTAGATTATCCCAAAAAATTTCTTGTCTCAAATCAACAACAAAACATCCTAAAACCAATTCAAACGACAATGACTTTATCAATTAACCAAAATAAATATCTACCATTAATAGTCCACCCACTAAAAACTACAAAATACTACTTTATCTCCAACTTTGATAAGAATAACCGATACTCAACACAAGTCTATAATAACAAAAGAATACTCAAGACTCTAAAAAGAATGAATATGGAGCGACTCTAAGAGTTCATAGAAAAGACCATAACAATAAATAAAATCTCCGCCCACGCGAACAAGTGTGAGGCTAACCAAAAACTATCAACGTGTGCACTCTAATTAACGAAATCCTCGGCTGAGTCAACTGTTGTCTCTATAAAAAATTAGCGGAGAATGAGTCGCTAGCTCAGTGAGTAATAACAATTAACCACAATCGTTTTTATTGGGAAAAGTCAGAAACATGCTAGTATATTAAACAGAAAATAACATAAGAATGCCCTTTCAGAAACAATAAATAATTTTCAGTCTCATCATGTTTTTCGTGTAGTATAGTACAATTAACAATTGAGTAATAAGCCCGGTAACCATGGTATAATATCAATATTCACACTTGGGAGTTTTCAATGAACGGATCATGTAATCGGTATAAATGTGGACTTCTTCGCAAGAAGTCAAATATAACGGTAGACCCTAATCGAGGAAAATCGGTAACGGTATGCTAGTTCTACCTTCCCACTAGCGAGGGTTGTAATGGTAATCTGTAGTTACAAGGTGCACCGGGTCTAACGAACCCGTCGTTAGCTACGGGATCCTTCAATGTCTACTCTCATTTATACTTGTCTTTGTAATCCGTATATACTCGTAGAAAATATTTTAAAATAATATAAGGCATTTCGGTTCTTATCAAATCATATAATTTCATCTCGATAACAGTAAATTCAAGTAACGGTAAAACAGATCTAGTGACAACGAAAATATTTAAAACAACGGTAATCATCTCGACTAACTATTTCGGTATCATATTGAGTAAAAGACGTGTCCCACATGCAACTCAAAATAATCGGTAACATATTCATATTAAAATTCATGTGTAAATCATGCAAGTTATGAAAACACAAATTGCGGTAAGATTACTACTCACAGTACTCGTTGCGAAATACCAAATGCTTCACCTCAAGCAATTCGTACAAATTCCTCCAATCAATCTATAATTACATAATATCGATCTCATGTTAATTTCCTTGTTTAGGAAGATTCATAGCTAATTTAGAATACCCAACCATCGGGGTCCATGTTTGAGTCTTAATTCGTGAATTTATATTTACTCATAGAACTAGTCCAAAATCTATAAATTTCAAACTATTTAGTATACTTTATTTCTCCAAAATTAGACCTATCAGTACTTAAACCAAACCTTTTGTCACGACCCAAATTCCCAACCTTAGTGATTGTGATGGCTCCTAACACCACACTTGCTAGGCAAGCCAATGTTAGAAGTCGATTAACTAATTTTTCTTAATTAATTACTTCAGCATAAATAATTTAATTTAAATGAACTTAATCAAATTAATTCTCAACAACCACAAAATAAAATAATAAAACTGACAAACTAAATGAAACAAACCACGATAATATTTATAATAACAACTCTAGAACTACACCAGGGTCTGGTGTCACAATCCACGAACCACTAAAGAATACTACAAATAATGGCTGAAAGAAATAGTGTATTGTTATAAATGATATAAAACATTGTATGTAGATATAGGAGAAGACTCTCGGATATCTGCGAACGCCGGCAGAAGTACCTCGTGTCTCCAAACGAAATCGGGTGGTCGTCCTAGAATCCTCTACTGTTGAACGGTACCTGGATCTGTGCAAAAAGAGCACAGAGTGTAGTATCAGTACAATCGACCCCATGTACTGAGTAAGTGCGAGCCTAACCTCGGTGAAGTAGTGACGAGGCTCAGTCGGGCTTCAACCATATAACCGATAACAGCAATAAATAATAAAGGCAGAAAGAAAATTAAACAAATGGATAAATAAAGGCTGCAACAAAATAAAATAACTCAGCTATAACCAATTCCCAAATAACTCTTCAAAATTGTAGTAAAATAGACATTTTAGCTTTTCAAAACTTTGATTCTCTTTTTCTTGAAAAATCAGTAAAATATAAATATAAATATCCTTCCTTATCACTCCTTGTTGCGGCGTGCAACCCGCTTCCACCTATCCTCCCTTATTGCTCCTCCCTAAAATATCTCCCTTATTACTCATGATGCGGTGTGCAACCCGATCCCACCTGTCCTCCCTTATCACTCCTTGTTGTAGCGTGCAACATGCTCCCACCAGACATATCATATCAGTTTATTCAAAATTTCACAATCAGGCCAAGCCTTTCACAATACTTTTATTTCAACAATTATAAATAATAAACTGCATTTTTCTCATGACTTCATCAATAACTTCTCAACCATGAAACCAACAAGAATATCAAAATATATGCATTTATTCCATAAAACAATACCAAACCTCTCAGGCATATTTATATCACCAGGAAACCAGTTCAAACAACCAATACTCTTTCTAAACAGTCACAACAATACTAACAACAATTCAACAAGGCCAAATAGTCATAGAAACAATAATGAACATGTAACAGTTAAGACAATAATCAAATAAGTGGGGAACAGGAAAGGGGATCATCTTTCAGCAAACACTTTGGGTGGTGCATAGATACTCGTCACCACACCTATACACCACGCACATGCAATTGACATAACAAACAAGTGGGGAGTCCTATTCCCTCAAGCTAAAGTTAGGCCAAACACTTACCTCAATTCCGCAGGCCACTCACTGCTCAAATGTTGCTTTTCCTTTTGAATTCACCTCTAACTTGCTCGAATCTAATCAAAATTAACTTAATATCATTAACTAATGATAAAGAAACTAACTTTATTGAAAAATATAATTTTCCCTAAGTTTTCTCAAAAAAAGTGAAAAACTAACCCTGTGCCCGCTTGGTCTAAACTTGGGGTTCGGACCAAATTACGTTTACCCATTCACCCACGAACCCAAATATGCTATTAGTTTTGAAATCCGAGCTTAATTGATATAAAAAATTTAGTTTTTATAAAACTCCCTAATTCTACCCAAATCCTAGATTTTTACCATAAAAATTCTTTGTTTTTGCTTTAAAAGTGATGCAAAATAGTAAGGAATTGAAAGAGCAAAGTTTGGAATTGATTACCTATGAATTGGGGATGAAGATTGTTGAAGAAAATCGTTTTTAGGGCTGAAAACCTCAAAATTTTGGTGAAGAAAAAGGTATGCCCGGTTTTTAAAAGATATTTATAATAGTTGGGATGGGCAACTGTGCGATCGCGGTTAATTAAATGTGATCGAACAGGGTAAGGGGAAACTGGGATGTGCGATCGCGGGGGTGGGGTTGCGTTCGCACAGGGTAGGGGCTGGGGGCAGTGCGTTAGCGGGTGGGCTATGCGTTCGCACAGGGTAGGGGGCTGGGGGCAGTGTAGAGACCGTGATGGCGCCTAACATCGTACTCGCTAGGCAAGCCAACGTTAGAGTTCTATTCACCTTTTTCCTTTACTTTTTCTTTTATAATTAAAATTTAACAAAACTAAATCAACGGAAATAAACGTGGAAGTATATAACTAACTGTTTATCCTTATACTATTAATAAAATCAAAATTGTTACCACCCAGTAACTGGTGTCACAACCCACGAACATTTTATGAGTATCTACAAGTATTGGTCTGAAAGAAAAGTAAATCTGTCTCGAAAAAAATAAAACATAAATGTAGACGTAGGAGGGGACGCCAAAGCCTGCGGACGCCTGCAGGACTACCTTGGATCTCCTAGATGAATGTCTGCAACCGACCTCTCGATCATCCACAATCAGCTCCAAAATCTGCACAAAAGTTGTAGAGTGCGGTATCAGTACAACCGACCCCATGTACTGGTAAGTGTCGAGCCTAACCTCGACGAGGTAGTGGCGAGGCTACGGTGGGGCATTTACAATATAACCCGCATACAGTTTATAATAAAGCAAAAAGAGAGTACGAAACAAAATGGAATAGTAACTTGCAGCAAAATAAATACGGAACTCAATTATCTTGTCAGTACTCAGCTATAACCAATCCATAAAAGAGTAACAATGCTACAGAATAAAATTACAGCAGGAGAAGAATACATAAACAATAAAATGATGTGGCGCGCATCCCGATCCCATCATATAATCAGTAACACTGTGAACATTCACCCTTATCACTCATGTTGCAGCGTGCAACCCGATCCCACATGTCCACCCTTATTACTCCTCAACATATCTCCCTTATTCTTTTTGTTGAGGCGTGCAACCCGATCCCACCTATCCAACCTTATTACTCTTGTTGCGGCGTGCAATCCGATCCCACCAGACAATCACATTTCACTATTATTCCTCCTCAATATGTCACATGTATTCCTCTTGTTGCGGCGTGCAACCCGATCCCACCATATTAGATCAATCACACAAAAAAAAAAGAACAAGTATTTCACAATTTAGCTCAAAAACCTCCACAATATTTATGTCTCAAACCAATGCAAACAGAAACTATACAATAATGAAACTTCACCAATTAATACTACATAGCGAGACTAATCGAAATATACCATGTAACACCAATAAACCAGCTTAAACCAATAATGTATCACAATGAAACTACGGAACAACTAATACTTTCAATAAAGAAACAACATCTAATAAGAAGCAATTAGACATAAAAGCATCCATAAGCATAAAACAGTTAAGATAGGAAGATCATAAATTGGGAACGGGGAAGGGAATAGGCTAAACAAATAATTTGGCGGCGCATAGGTACTTGTCACCACACCTATATTCCACACGCATGGAATTTCCCATAGCAATCAAGTCGGGGATCCCTAATCCCTCGAGTCAAAGTTAGACCAAACAATTACCTCAATCCAACGGGTAATTCAAAGCTCAATTACAGCTTTAGCTCTTGATTCCACCTCCGAACCACTCGTATATAGTCAGTATCAACTTAATAACATCAATTACCGCTAAAGAAACCAATTCAAATGCATAATTATAAGTTTCCTAAGAAGTCAAAAACCGACCCCGGGCCCGCTTGATCAGAACCCGACATTCGGACCAAAACCCGATTACCCATTCACTCCCGATCCCGGATATACAATTGGTTTTGGAATCTGATTTCAATTTGAGGTCTAAATCCTCAAATTTCGAAATTCCTAAGTTCTACCTAAAAATCCCTAATTCCACCATGAGAATCCTAGATTCTAGGTTGAAATCTTGTAAAAAGATGTAAAATATTGAAAGAAATGAGTTAAGAATCATTTACCTATGATTTGGGGAAGAAATACCCTTTGGAGAATCGCCTCTTGAAGTTTAAGTTGTGCAAAATGGAAAATTAATGAAAAATCCTGTCTAAGTCCAAAGTTATCAGTTGTAGGTGTCGCAATTGCTACCTGAGCTTCGCAAATGCGAAGCTCGCATATGAGAAGGAGCAATCGCAATTGCGACGACCCTTACATGTTTGTTGCCTTCGCAAATACGAGAATAGTGTCGCATTTGCGACCACTGATCCTCGCAAATGCGAGTGAATGTTCGCATTTGCGAACTTCCCTTTCCCCAGACTCTCTTCGCAATTGCCAGAACTGCTGGCCCAGGCTTTCTTCGCAATTGTGATAAAAACCTCGCAAATGTCGTCCCTGCTTGGTTCGCATTTGCGCAGCCTAATCTTGCAATTGCGAGATCAGAGGCATGCTACAGACATCAGTTACACCAGCAAATTTCCAAGTTCCAAAATCACTTTGTAGCCTATCCGAAACTCACCCGAGCCCTAGGGGCTCCAAACCAAACATGCACACAAGTATAAAAACATCATACGGACTTGATCGTGCGATCAAACCGCCAAAATAACACCTAAAACTACGGATTTTGCACCAAATTGCATGAAATTTTCAAGATAGTTTCAACATTTCTATTTTCTCAACCCAAGGTCCGAATCACGTCAAATAAACTATGTTTTTCACCAAATTTTACAGACATGACTTAAATATTATATTAAACTTGTACCAGGCTCCGGAACCAAAATACGGGTCCGATACCAACGAGATCAAACATTAATCATTTTCTTTAATTCCATAGATTTTTAGTCTTACAATTTTCATCAAAAAATTCATTTCTCGGGCTTGGGACCTCAGAATTCGATTCCGGACACACGCCTAGGTCCCATATTTTATTACGGACCCACCGAGACCGTCGGAACAAGGGTCCGGGTCTGTTTAAACGCTAAATTTATTATTTTCTAAAATTTCTACATAAAGTCTTTCCGGAAACACGCCCGGACTGCGCACACAAATCGAGGAGAAATAAAATAAGGTTTTGAAGGCCTCGGAACACCGGGTTGGGTTCAAAAATGTAAAGGGTCATCGCAGATCTGGAGTCAGAACTCCACAGACTACTATGATTAATCTACAAGTATTTGGCTGAAGAAAAAGTATACAACTGTTTATGAAGAAAAGGAAACAGTAAATGAACATATAGGGGGGACTCCTGGAATCTGCGGACGTCGGCAGATCTACCTTGGATCTCAGGATAAAAAACTCAACAGCAAAGCTCGGAATCAGCTCAGACCGACACCTGGATCTACACAGAAAGTGCAGAGTGCAGCATTAGAACAACTGACCCCATGTACTGGTAATGTCGAGCCTAACCTCTGCGAAGTAATGACGAGGCTACGACAGAACACCAACATATAACTTGTACAGTATAAACATACTAGTGGCAACAAAAATAAATAAAGAAATAGAACCGTAAATAATGGGAAGGGGACATACAGTGGGGATTCACATTATAAGGAATGAGAAACAATGATAAGACAGAATTACACAATAAGCCATAAACGAATTAAGCAAATAAAACAACAACGGAAAACTGCACGGCATCACTCTTCGTGTTTTTACTCTCAACCTAACCAAATAATTAAATAGAACGGCACAACATCACCCTTCGTGCATTAACTCTCTCATAATATAACACGGCATCACCCTTCGTGATTTATCACTCACAAACATGGTCGGCATCACCCTTCGTGCATTAACACTCACTCACAAATATTGCACGACATCACCCTTCGTGTTTTACACTCTTCCTCACCAAAACAAAGATCAATAGCAACAAAAATACAGAAATATCATAAATCAGTCTTACTTCAATAATTAATGTCACAATATCGATCTAAACCTTGAGTCAATACTCAACAATTACCAAATTCCAGTAAAACGGGATGAGAAATGTCCAACATATGATTTGGCTAAGCTAAATATGAACAAGTTAATTAAAGACTACAACAGTTACAACAATAGGACTCACTTTCATGCTATGACTCGACAACAACGTATAGGTGCTCGTCACATCACCTATACATTGTACTCAAAAACCAAACACGTAGCAAATAGTCTAACAATACCTAATCCCTCAAGCTAAATCTAGACACGACACTTACCTCGATCCGCAGTCCACTCACTGCTCAAGTACCGCCTTTCCTCTAGAATTCACCTCCAACTCACTCGTATCTAGTCATAATTAGCTTAATAATATCAATTATCGCTAAAGAAATCAATCCCAATACATAATTATAGATTTTCCCTCAAAAAGTCAAAAACTGACCCTAAGCCCGCTTGGTCAAAACTCGAGGTTCGGACCAAAATCGTTCACCCATTCACCCCCAATCCCGAATATATAATTGAGGTCCAATTTCCAATTTCCCAAAAATCGCTAATTCTACCCAAACCCCCAATTTCTACTATGAAATTCCTATATCTTAGGTTGAATTTTTGTAAAAAGAAGTAAAAGATAGAAAGAAACGAGTTAGGAACACTTACCTATGATTTGGGGAAGACAATTTCTTTCATAAATCGCCCTAGGTCTCCTATCCTTTTGAAAATAAGAAGAAAATGGCTAGAATCCGAATTAAATGAACTCTCTGCCCAGAAACCTTCGCATTTGCGTTGCTTTGGTCGCACCTGTGCATTCGCACGTGCGGACAGGACGTCCGCTTCTGCAAAAAAGAATTGGATCACTAGGGCCCCACCTGCGGATAGGGTTCCACTTCTACGGTCCCTCTCCTACAGAGAGAAGTCTGCATCTGCGGATCAATGAAGTCCAGGTCTGGGTTGCACCTGCGAGGCTATCGCTCGCACCTGCGAGCCTTTGGTCGCAGGTGCAGGCACACTAGATCTGGTGCGCCAGCAGCCTTGTTGAGGTTTGAACTCAACTCGCGCATCGCTCGAATGGCACTCGAGCCCTCGGGGCTCCAAACCAAACATGCACACAAGTCTAAAAACATCATACGGACTTGCTCGTGCGATCAAATCTCCTGTAACGACCCGACCAGTCGTTTTGCGTATTCAGACCCCGTTCCCCTGAATAAGACTTTCTGTAGCGGCTTATAGTGGTTTATGAATTGCGGGGACGGGTGGTTCGGGATTCGGAAGTGTTTAGAGTGGTATAGGAACACTTGGTTCCTTAAGGTTGGCCTTTAAGGCCAAGATTGACTTCGGTCAACATTTTGAGTAAACGACCTCGGAATCGAGTTTCGACGGTTCCGATAGCTTTGTATGATGATTTCGGACTTGTGCTTATGTCCGGAATGGGTTTTGGATGACCCGAGAGCGTTTCGATGCCAAATAACGAAAATAGAGTTTCCTTAAGTTCATAATTTGGTTTGGAACGTGTTTTTGTGTTATCAAGGTCCGAACGGAATTACGAGACCGAAAATAGTTTTGTTATGTCATTTATGACTTTCTTGAAAAATTTGGTGTCATTCCGAGTAGTATAGGTTGGTTCGGCGCATTGAAACCGAATTCAAGAACTTAAAGTTCTTAAGCTTGATTCTTGGGGTTTTGAGGTGTGATTTTGAGTTTTAGCGTTGTTTTGGGTGTTTCGAAGGCTCGATCGAGTCCGTAAAATGATTTAGGACTTGTTGTTATAATTGGACGGGGGCTCGGCTGGGCCCAGGTTCCTCCCGGGCACCAAACGAGGCTAAAAACCAGCAGCTTCAGCTGCTGGTGCACCAAATCTGGTGTGACCGCAGGTGCGGGACTGCTCCTGCGGTCCAAGCCTCGCAGGTGTGGCCCCAGGTGAGGAAGTCCATTCTCGCAGGTGTGGATAAGTTTCCGCAGGAGCGGACAAGTTTCCGCAGGAGCGGAGCCGCATGTGCGAGCTCCTCTCCGCAGGTGCGATCCCAGGTCCTCTTGTCCACTTCCGCAGGTGCGAGACTGCAGGTGCGGTCCTCGAGCCGCAGGTGCGAAATCACTGATGGCAGTGAGTTCTTTAAATACGGGACTTAACCATTTTTCACCCTATTTCTTCCACCATTGTCGACTTTGGGAGCTTGGGAGAGAGCCAAATGACCTAACTACTAGAGGTAAGTTATTTCCACTCAAATGTTGGTTTAATACATCAATTCTTAGGTAGATTAACACCCTAATTAGTGTAAATCAAGGGTTAGGGTAGAAACCTAGGGCTTGATGAATTTTAGAGAATTTACCCACTTATCTACCATGAAATCATACAAAAATCATATATTAATGATCCTTAGGCTATGTGTGAGTGTTTCCTTCGAGAATTTTTGGAATCCGAGTGTGCGGGCCCGGGGATGAATTTTGGGATTTCTTCAAGAATGATGAATTTACTAAATAAGTAGGATAATTTCCATACTTTGAGCATGAATTGATATATTTGCATAACATTTGGCTAGTTTCGAGTCCTCGAGTGTAGAGTTTGGAGTTTCGGGCGCGTTCTTGGTCTGAGAGGTAGATTCGACACAAGGTGAGTCTCCTTTCCAACCTTGTAAGAGGGAATTGTCCCCATAGGTGTTTATAAATGATTGAAATGTCCTTATTTGTGGGGGCTACGCACGCACAGAGTGACGAGAGTCCGTGCGTAGCTACTACTATGTTATGTCGGGTAGTTTTAGGACTCACCAACATGCTTTGATGTGCCTTACTTGTATCCCTACATGTATTTCTAGTTTCTTATTATCTTCGAATTGGCATAAGAATATTAGGGAGTTGTGTTGAAAATCACATTTGCTTAAGGCTATTATAAGGCCGGTATAATCTCTGTTAAATTCCTGAATTCATGATAATTCTGTGTATGTATACGAGCACCCGCGTCGCATGTATGATTCGTGAGCGAGGTAGGCCTATCATTATGTCAACCGCGTCGCATGTTCGATTCGTGAGAGGGGTAATAGATGCATCTATGGTCGATTCGTTCGACCCTCGGTAGTGCACATTTATTTTTGCGACGCTTCGGCATACTATTTTCTAGATATATATCTGACTAAGAGATTTATTGTTATTGTTCGACTTGTTCCATGTGATAATGAATTTGACACTTGTACATGCTAATGCTAGTTGAATTGTAAGGGTAAATTACCATTTACATACTTGATATTTCATGTCTTAGTGATTTCCATGACTGCTACTCCTGTCTAGATTCATGAAATTATATCATTTGTATTGACCCTAGTAAGTATCACGTCTACCTCTTGTCACTACTTCTTCGAGTTTAGACGGGATACTCACTGGGTACATATCTATTTATATGTACTCATGCTACGCTTCTGTACTTAATTGTACAGGTTCTGAGGCAGGTGCATCTGGTTATCAGACCGGAGCGCGATCTTGAGAGCATATTCTGTGCCCGACTTCACGGTCACCTTGGAGTTGTCTTTTGCTATTTCTGTCTATTCCCTTCAGACAGTAGTACAGTTATTCTATTATATTTTGTATATTCTACTAGTCCGCCTGTAGACTTGTGACACTAGGTCCTGGACACGTAGTAGACCTTATAGTATTTTTGCTAAATTGTATATGTTGGCTCATGGTTTGGGGTTTCATTGATTTGAGATTGCCTAACTAATCCGTTTTCATTTAACGATTCTTAACTTAAAACTTGGCAAGTATTTGAATATCTTATTAATTAAGGTAACCTCGTTAGTAAACAAGTGTTGGCTTGCCTGACTCTGGTGTTGGGCGCCATCACTACCTGAGTTAGAAGTTTGGGTCGTGACATCGCCAGAATAACACCTCGAACTATGAATTTAACACCAAAACACATGAAATTCTCAAGAACACTTTAAAATTTCTATTCTCTCAACCGAGGGTCCGAATCACGTCAAATCAGTTCCGTTTCTTACCAAATTTAACAGACAAGGTCTAAATATCATAACGGACCTGTACCGGACTCCGGAACCAAAATACGGACCTGACACCATCAAGACCAAACATTAAGCAAATTTCTTCAAAATCATTAATTTTTAGTAATTCAATTTAAGTCAAAAATTCATTTCTCCGTCTAGGGATCTCGAAATTTGATTCCGGGCATACACCCAGATCATATTTTACTACGGACCCACCGGGACCGTCGAAACACGGGTCTAGGTCCGTTTACTCAAAATGTTGATCGAAGTCAACTAAAATCACTTTTAAATGCCAAAAATTATTATTTTTTCAATTTTCCACACAAAGGCTTTTCGGAATTACGCCTGCACTGTGCACGCAAATCGAGGAGAGTAAAAATAAAATTTTAAAGCTAACGAGCGCAGTATAGAGTCCTAAAATACAAGATGACCCTTTGGGTCATCACATATAGTCCGTGAAGTCGCCCTCAAGAGGTGTACCACAGCGAAAAGTTTAATATTTAGTTCCATTAAAATTCATTTTCCTTGTAACATTGGAATTCTTTTCTATCAGTCTGTATGATATACGTCGTTGCTTCTGTTTTTATGCAATTTCTACTTTTTCGTATTAGAAATATATGCACTGATTAGATGACGACAGTAAATAAAAATGGGTGGTTTTGTCCAACCTACCTAACATAATTTTGCAAAGGTAGATATGGACAGAAAAGCAAGAAATAAAAGGTTTAGTCCAAAGCTCAAAGTTTTTTAGTTTGGATTTAACTGATATATGCTAACAATGTAAAGAATTTTATATTTTCTATAACAAGTTATTTATCTTATTTTCTAGGTAATTATAAGTGCATGTACATATATTTTCTAGTAATTTTTTCAGCATTTTGTACTGATTAATATCTTAAGTTAATTTTAATCTTTTAATTTAACTTCATATTTCAGAGAGTCATTTATGAGATTGAATGCTTCCCCGTATTTTAGTATTAATCTTCTTCTTTTTTGGTTTTTACTATTGTGAGCAATGATATGCGTAGTTTACCTACTTGACAAAATGTAACAAACTTTGTCTTATTTCAAAAAGAAAAAACTTACAAACTGGAAAAGGAAAAGAAAAATTAAATATAAGTAGTCTTTAAATATATATATATATATATATATAGAAAACAATTTGAGCCTAGAAGAAAAACAAAAACTATGTTTTTGTTATGATCTTACAGATCGACAATTACTTAACTCATCCTCATTTCAATTCATAATAAGCAAGTTAACTAATCAAGACATCATAAAATTAAAGATGTTTGTTTAATTTAACTTAAGAATCCATAGACACAAACATGCATCACATTTTACAGCTACATTATAGGTTGTCCACTTATTTTTAACTATTCTAAGCTGCCACATTCCTACCACATTCTTCCTCCTTTTAATTAAGCTTTTTATTCTTCTCTCCCTCTTTCCCTGCATCAAAACAAAAGATATAAAACAGTCAAACACATATTAACCTACTAAACCCAAAATAAAAAGATCAAAAAATTTCCATCATTTTACTTTTGATGCGACCTAAAATTTTATACGTAAAAATTCACTAAAATCACAAAAATAGCAGATATGAACTCATAACTTTAAAAACATAACGAGGTCAATGCTAAAAACTTTAAAACTTGAACTCATAGCGTTTAAATCCTATATCCGTCTCTAAGTAAGGGTATGAATGACCCTAATTGAAGTATAACGAAGAGTAAAATTAAGATATTTTATATGGCGTAAGGGTATTTTCGACCTTTTACCCTTTAAGAAGAGGAAAAACAACAGTTACCTATTTGCATCTGATTCACATGCAGAGCAATGTCACCATTTGGGAGCTTCTCACTTATACTAATTTTCTCAAACTCAGCTTCTGAAATGGATGCTTTATTAGCATTTTCATTATTAGGAGGAAAAAGGTGACTTATAGATGACTCAGGATTTTCTCTAAAATAAAGCTCACCAAACATTTCAGTAACATAAGATTTCTCAGATTCAGCTACTTTTTTCTTGAAAAAACTTTGTTCTTGTCTAGTTATCTCTTCAAGAAATTCCTCAAGTGTTAATTCATGAAACTGATTTTTCATAATTGTTTGATTTATAATAATGCAGAAGTAAAGAGATATTAGAGGTGTAGTAGTGGAGAAAAGGAAGTAGATTTAATAGTGCTATATTTATAGGACATATGGAGCAGATGAGGTTAAAATTAGTTGATGGAGTTTTCTCTTTTTCTCATTCACTTTTCTTGTTGAGGAGAAGAGTAATAAGTGAGTGATGATATCATCCCTAATAAGGTTTTACACAAGAGAAGAAACTAGTAACGGACAGATGCGGATTCAGAATTTTTATGCGACGGGGCACATTATTCTGCTCAACTAGTGTTCCTAAATGTTTTTAGTGTTCAGAGTGTCAACTGCTTTAAATTAACCATTTTCAAGATATATACGTATATATATATACATGATTTCGGTCGAAGTTTACGGGGGCCAGTGACCCCTTACCCATACACATGGGTCTGCCTCTGGTAACGCATGGATTTAAATTTGTTAAAATTTAATTAAAAGATTTAACTCAATCACTCAAAAATAAAAAAGCTAGTACTACCGTCAAAGCTCTCTATAACAGTTTCGTTTGTTCCGAATATTTTTTGTTGTTATAGCGAAGTAATGTTATAGAGAATATATAGTATAACATAATATGTAAATTGGTTCTGACAAAAACCTGGCTTTTATAGTGAAGTGTTGTTATATAGGGATGTTATAGAAAGATCTGACTATATATGTTGTTTAATTTTTTTTTATTTTTTGGGTTCTTACTCGGTGTCTATCTACATAGAGAGTCAATAAAACCCGAATTTACGTCGAAAAATTTCATATTAGGGGTTAAAATATTTTATAACAAAGGTAACTCTATATTCAGTGCTCAAACCCGAGACTTTTAATTAAGGATGAAAAAGTATTTACTGTTGTACTAGGTTATATGTTGCTTATTCTTTGCTCTTAGTATTGTTACTGTCTTCTTGATTTCAACTTACAAACATGAACGTATCGAGGAGTTTGTTAAATTTTTATTAAAAGACTCGATTTAGCCAAAAAATAATAAAAATAAAAATAGATAACTACTATGTGTGGGTGAGTTGTTTACTCTTTTGCTATTAGAACTTAGAGACATGAATATATTCATGATTCATCTATGCATGTTTTTTGAATAAAATGTACAAACTATAAAGTTGTATCAGCTGGCAAAAGCTTAACTTTTTTTAATGTACAAAGAGGAAATATATATATGCATCTATATGTGGTGCTATAATTAGCACACTAATATTTGGTATTTAAGTAAAATCAAATTAAATTCTTAAACTTCATTGAAAATTTCTTTTTTAATTAAATCGTGCGATTTAAGTGAGAATTGATGAAGAGTGGCACCCATGGCCGTGGTAACTTTTTCAAGTTGAGAAAGAGTTAATTACAGTGGCTTGAAATAATTAAACTTTATTTTTACTGTTATTACTAAATGCCAAAAGCAAACCTTGCTAATAGTCAAATTACTTTTAAGTGTTGTAACCGAAAACACAGTTGGAGTATTGGAATCAAGTGTAATAATCACGTAAAGACAAATGAGAGCTATTACTCTTTTTGGCCTTAGAAACTGCATGCACAAAACTACAAAAACCTACCCAAAGAGTTTAGCGGTGACACGCTGATCAGGAGCAAAATTAGATCGAGTATTATCACCAAAAACTAATAATCAATTTTTGCTTAGACCATGTATTGTATTAGAATAGAAATCGGTAAAGTTACTGCTACGTGGCTAGGAGGTTACGGGTTCAAGCTGTGGAAATAGCTTTTTGCAGAAATGCAGGGTAAGGCTGTGTACAATAGATCCCTGTGATCTGGCCTTTCCCTGAATCTCGCGCATAGCAGTAGCGTAGTGCACTAGGCTATCCTTTTATATATATTGTATTAGAAAATCTATTAAATATGTATAAATATTTAATTGTGAAACTAAGTAATTAAAATAAGTTATATGGACTTGATAGCAAATTCAAACTCATAAGCTTTAAATTTTGTCGCTTCTCACGTTGAGCATCTTCGATGTAAACAAGAGATAAGTCATGCAGCAATAAAAGGTGTGAATGGAGTGATAAGTATTTTTTTATATTAATCAAAAATCTCTGAAGTCGAACCTTGAGTATGAAGTTTGTCTTTGAAAAAATATTTTATCCCCTAATATGGGACTTCACTACGAGAATATAAATATAAATACATTTGATATATAAAGATAAACTAAATTAATAAAATAATATGTTATCTCTAACAACTTAAGCTTAGGCGCAGGAGCGGATCCATTCTTGGCGAAGCGATGTCACGCGATACCGCTTTGTCGATTTTTTTTACTAGAAATATGTATTAATACTGTGAGGAAATAAATAAGTAGAGAAAACGGACACCTCTTGGCATAAATTATCTCTTGGTGCATCGGCTATGTGCTTGATATTTGCTCTAAAAGGTTTATGGTTAAAAATTGTGATGAATTAGAATTGCCCATGACCTTATTTAACTTGAAACTCAACAAACTAATAGACTAAGAATATTCTACTTCTATAAATTTTGACACCGCTACAAAAATTCTGCGTACGCTTCTTCTTAGATGAAATAATAAACCTAAGCGAGATAGTCACATACTTCAACAGAGATCAGAAGAAATTCATGAGATGCAATCACTCATATGTGGATTTTAAGTTTTAGAAATTAAGTAACCATATATCTTCTGGACTCTAACTAATTAAGACCATATAATAAAATTTCTATAGGAATCATTTCATACGGTGGTATTTGAACATTTCCCTGAATCTCTTGATAAGCTATCAATAGCGCATATCTAATGGAAATTTAGTAGAAAATAAAGGTCTACGTTACGTGTCAAATATTTATTTGAAGTTTTCACTAACTTGTTAACTAGAAGGTGTTGATCAAATGTGACCTCAATTTTGGTATATCAGAATCAGGACAGATTTAATTCTTTTTTATAGCCTCTTATAAATTCACATCCTAGTATATCTATGAAGCGGTTAATTAATATTTTTTATTTGAGTCAACATCAAACTCTTCTCTTATAATTTTTGCAACTTTCTTAAGTTATTGGTTCCATACGAGTATCAGCCTAGTCAATCAATTAGTTTTTTATTTTTTTTTCCCACCCCGCATTGGAGCCCGACTATATCTGGATTCGCGCCGCGTAGGGCCTCATTCGGGGGAAAGCGTTTCCTACCAAGGATTTTTCCATACCCGGGACTCGAATTCGAGACCTCCGATTAAGGAAGGAGCAGTCTCATTCACTGCACCGCATCCTTTGGTGGTTAATCAACTAGTTAAGTTGTGAAGTAAATTACGTAACTCTCTCCCTTCAACATATTTGCTATAATAGTTGTATTGTACGTAATTCTCTCCCTTCAGCATGTAGTCACGTAACACCTTTTATTATATGGAGGTATTGGCCAAGCTTCTTTTTTTTTTTTTTTGGGTAAAAGTGCTTTTTTTGGTCGTCAAAAATTGAGGTGTTTGGCCAAGCTTTTGGAAGGAAAAAAAGTGTTTTTGAGGAGAAGCAGTTTTTGAGAAGCAAAAAAAAGTAGCTTCTTTCCAAAAGCACTTTTCTGAGAAGCACTTTTGAGATAATATACTTAGAAGCAGTTTTCAAAAGCTTGGTCAAACACTAATTACTGCTCAAAAGTGCTTTTCAAATTAATTAGTCAAACAGAAACTGCTTCTCATTTAAAAGTACGTTTGAGAAAAGCACTTCTCAAAATAAACTGATTTTAGAAACTTGGCCAAACAGACTATAAACACTTAACGAACTTAGGTTTACGGTTTTAATTATATGAGAAAAATGAAAAAGAAAAATGTGAGGGTACCAGAGATGTTAAATGGCTACTTAATCGATAGATTTCAGTAATTCCCTTCTGAGATATAGTTCATTAATATCAGAAGATTAATTAAGACAATAATTTACTGCT
Organism: Nicotiana undulata; assembly: GCA_005239495.1. Classification (NCBI taxonomy): domain Eukaryota; kingdom Viridiplantae; phylum Streptophyta; class Magnoliopsida; order Solanales; family Solanaceae; genus Nicotiana; species Nicotiana undulata. The sequence goes on along the minus strand of ML297197.1, from coordinate 34,398 downwards.
CATTTTCATTTATTTTTTTCAGTTTGAAATTAAGTATTGCTGAAACATATTCAATCCTATGTTTCTTTGTAAATCCATTGATACTATAACTTAAAATTATTGTAACAAATTAAGAAATTAAGGAGCAAAGGTGATAAGAGAGTTGGCTTTCTAAATGTTTGGACAGAAATTAAAAGGGTACATTTAATTTGTTCATAGAGATCTAGAAGCCTATTAGTAATAATTTTTCCCAATAATACTAATAAACAAGAATACAGTTTTCATAAACAAACTGGAAAACCTAAACACTGGGGCAAATTCAATATATAATCCCCTTGTTCATTTTTCATTATCAGTTTTCTTTCCCCATGTAAATTTCTTGTTTCATTTTCTCTTCATTTTCCACAGCCAAATCTTGAATCTTATCAAATTCTCTGTCCTTTCTTTTCCTGCATCAAGAGCAAATCACTAGCTTAATTTTATACAAACATTGGAAATTAAATAATAGATAAATGATGTTAAAAATCCACGAAAATTACTCCTTTATTTCATTTATATGGCCGGCGAAAGAAAAAAAGAAAAATGTGTCATTCTTTTTGTTACAGATGAAAAAGAAAAGAGTAACATATAAAACAGAACAGACAGAACGGTTAATCTCTAAAACAAGTTATAAGTGATTACCTTTCAGGGTTTAAAGGTTTCTCATCAACCAACATTTTCATCTCACCATATTCCTTATCATTTTGAGAATTTGGTAAAAGAGGAACAAAGCCATCTTCACCAAACATCTCATTTGCCAAACATGGATTATCATCAGATTTATCATTAGAGGTTAGTTTCTTAAAGAACTTTTGTTCTTGAGAATCTAACTCTGCTATGAACTCTCTAAAAGTGTACAACTTTTGACTAGCCATAGCTTAATTTTCTTGATTGTCAATGGAAGTATTTGTAGTTTATATAGAAAGAATTTGTGTGTGTGTAGAGGGGCTCTTTTGAGTAGCAGGGTATAAGGGGAATTTACATTTGAATTTTTAATTTTTTTTTAAATAATTTTATTTGTTTTTGGAGAGTAGAGAATAGGTGAGTGGTTAATGAATGGATGATTATCAATTAATAGATGAAGTTAATTAGATTAGCTTTAAAAAAATTGTTATTCAATAGTATTGTGAATATTTTCAAGAAGAGACAAAATAACCATTTGCTAGGAAGCTATAATACAGTGAAACATCTCTATAACGGCCTCGTTTGTTCCAAATATTTGTGAATGTTATAGTGAATTGCTATTAATTTTATTAGATTTGTATTTTCTCTTTTTAAACACAACAGAATTGCTGTAGTAATACCAGATTTTTTTACACAAGGGAGGATTTTGTGATAATGTAAATTTTGAATTCAAAGTATTTCAGTCAACGTCCAAAATCCTGTCTTAAAAAGTAATAAATTTAATACAAAATCTAAACAAGTCACTTAACAAATGAAGTAGATAGCCCCTTGAGCATCTTGCAATTATACATACATACTAATTTCTCCCTTTGATTACTTGTGAAAATGGATAAAAATTCAAAATTTCTGCTTTGATTATTGGCCTAAATTACCATTGAGAAACTTACATAAATTTAAAAAAATTGTGAGAGAGTTGCAGAAGTGCTTCTAAAAAATCTCATGAAAAGGCAGAATTTCTAACAAAAACTTTGCATTTCTTGGTTTAAAATTAGCCATTAACATCTTAAAATAACTACTGCTTGACGAGAATTCACTTTTTCACGTATTAACTCTTTTTCCTTACTTTAATATTTTGGAGGTGGAAAAAAAGTTTGGATTAGCAAAAATGAGAACGAAATGATTTGGAAAAATCAAATAAATTATACCTCTAGGATGCAAGCTAACATTTTTTTTTTTTTTTTTTTTA
>ML297197.1:8161-32368 GCA_005239495.1 Nicotiana undulata | reverse complement strand
TATATAATCACTCCTCTGCGCCTCACAATGCCCTATATGGCAGCCTCATGTAGAGGAGTCATGGTGTAGCTGCCGGCAAAGTCTCACGAGGGCATATAATCTCATAGCCGATTGGATATCTTTCCAGAAGCATAGGACTAAAGCTACACAAACGGGACTAAACCTTACCTTACTAAGTCATATCGAGGCATAAAAAAAGCCTCACCTACTTGCATGCATGCAAAAAATAAGAACTAGAAAGAACCAAATATTCTATGATCATCACAGAGTTTATAACATACTCTGTGATGATATTACAAATGACAATACTAATGTGATGTTAAAATAAAAATATGTAGAAGTAACAGTGTTGCTCTCTCATCTCTAATTTTGTGAAGTCTTCAACTTGTACACACTTGTCTTCATCCTCTACCCTTTTCAAAATGTCTTCAAATTTCATGCTTTCTTCTTTGAGCGGGTGGACTTTGTTGACGTAGTTGGATAAACCTGTTTTTGTTTGGCAACTCTCATCGGGAGTCGCCTTATGTTTGCATCTTCGCTCACCCTGTCGCCCCAACTTTTTTCTCTTGTATGTGTCTTTTTTTTGCCGCTATGCATAGGTGATAGATCTCCTTTTCTTGCTGCCTCTGCCCGACATTGATTTAAAATATCCTCTTCCTCGCCCTCTTCATACGTATCTCTACCCACAATATCGAATTTGGCATGTCTTGAACAAGTTCTTGAATTAGCACACTGTTTCCTTCCTGTTTATTAACCAGTGTTGCTTTGTTTTGGAGTTGTGCTATGCTTTGCACTTTGTTCCTGCTCTTATTCACCCGACCAGTGCTAGCTACATTATGATTTAGAGAGGTTGCAGGATTGGAACTTACCATTGCATCCAAGAGTTCTCTGTCCTCTAAAGAAATAACTGGAGGAGTTATCACAATTTGCTGCTGCCCTGTTTTTAATGTTGCTACTGTTCGATCACCTGTAGGACTGGTAGCTCGACCAAACTGCTGCTGTCCAGTTTTTGGCGTTGAAGTTTCTGCATCTGGAGAGCTTTCAATTTGTAGCTGCTGTCCATGATTTGATGATGTTGGTGCATATTGATCAGCCACACAAATAGCAGCTGAAGTGGTCGCAAAAACCTGTTGTTGTCCAGTCGATTTTGCTCCAAAATTGTTTGCATTCAACTGCTGCTGCCCAGGTTTCTTAGTTGCTGTTTTTCGACTTTTTTGATTGGGCTGTTGTTCATTTGTAGTTGAGATAACTGCATTTGAGCTTTCTACAATAACCTGCTGCAGCCCAGTTAGTTTTTCACTCTGTTGTTGCATATTTTTAGGGACAAAAACTGGAGCCTTTGCATTGAGCTTGTTGCTCGAGTTCAAATTTGAAGCAATGCCAATTTTTGGCAAGGCAGGTGAGGCAACCTCCTCATCTCCACTACATCGCTCACCTTCATCAGTCGAATCCCCGGCAAATTCACCACCCCAATCTTCATCATCCTCATCCTCTCGTTGGTCAGCCCACAATTTGGATTTAATTGCCATCTCCCTCACGTTTGCTTTTATTATTTCATTGTTGTTTCCCGTAGACAGTATAGGTTGCCCAGATTCACCCCCATGTTCACCAAATGACTCGCACGATTGAGAGGGAATGTCATATGCCGATGTGTTCAATGTGACCAAAGGTTGCTTGAAAATAGTATTGGCATTCAACATCATTTCAACCTGTGATTGTTTGATAATTTGCTCCACTTGTGGACTAGAAAATTGAAGCGTAGGAGTGCTGGAACTATGTACATGATCCCCCTTTAACAGTTCTGCCACGCTGCTATTTATAGCATTTTGTCGAACACCCGAAAAGTTAGCCAATTTGTCGTTGCTTCTGTCTCCCTTGTTACTGCTTGGAACTGGAACTATTTGATGGTGAAAAGAACCATCTTTTACAGTTATTGTGTTAGCAATCTGCTCATCATTTTCACCATAGTCTTGTGCATTGGCCAATGTATCATAATAGTTAGAACACCTGATAGTTTCTTCTGCACTTTCCAGATTTTTACGACTTGACGCGACCTTCCTATCCGGTGATCGATTAACTACTGCCCAACCGTTTGTTGCATCTGTTGAAATTTGTCCAGATTTGCCTGTAATTCCAATCATCTTGCCAACTTCTTTGTTCACATTTACATGACTGGATTGCTGCATTATTTCATTAGTTTTTGCTCTTGCATCTGTAACTTGATTACCACCTATAGCAGCAACCAAAACTTCACGCTCTTGCCAGTTGTAACTTTAGGACCAATTGAGTTATCAACTAAATCAATAGATGATGCATTATGTTGACCATGTGCCATATCTTTTTTACCCTTTACAGTAGTTTTGTTCCCAGCTTTGTTAGAAGTATCAACTCGATCTTCACTATCATTCAACGTCCCAACAATAGGTTTCAAAGCAGCAGTAGGATTCAACACTCTAGTATTAGTCTGGACAATTCCATTAGAATTTTTCACCTCCTTAGAAGTTATAACAGCTGCACAATCTAAAGTCTCAAAGCCTCCTGCTGTTTGCACAGATGCTTCAAGAATACCAGGTGTGACAAATCGTGCACCTATTTCTAACAAAACAGTACCATCTTTATACTTAGTAGGAGCTGTTTGTTGCAATATATTCTGCCCTTTTCCATCAACCACTGATGCAGCTCGATCAAGCTCCTTACCATCCTGCATGTCCACAATCCTAGTGGCATCAGTTGTAACCGCAGCGACAAGTCGATCACTTGTAACATTCAATGGAACAGTACCTTCCAAGTTTGACACCACAATATCTGTTACTGCATTATCACATGGAACATGTAAAATCTGTTCAACACCAGCTGTTACTCGATCTCCCTCTGCCAAACCATACTCTACATTACCTATTCGTGCAACAATCTCATCTCGATCAGTATTAGGATCACTTGCTATTTTTGTAGAACGACCAGCTCCAGTTTTAGCCATATTCTGCTTGTCATAAGCTTTCACAATTGGATTAACAACATTGAGAATCCTTGCTAACGCTGTTGTAGCAGGAACATCCTTAGTAGGTTTAGGTGCACCTTTACCAATCATGGAGGCAGCTCCTACTTGGTTATCATCACCTTTAATTGCTTGATTTTCCACAGTCTCATTGTTCCCCTTACTAACCTGCTGCTCGATCAGTGTTTCTTTTGCTATTTCACCTCCTTGTTTACCATCTTTTTTTGATAAATCCTTACTTATTTGTCCAGCTCTTTTAGCATTTAAATAGTCCCTTGCATCCCCTTGCAACTTGTCAAAATTAGTATCATTCTTAATAGGCAGAACACTGTCCAGATTCACCTCCTCTGTCGTCACCTCTGTTTCAGCTTGTGTTATCATTACTCGACACACCTTTTCGTCATGTCCTTGATGTTTGCAACAAGTGCAATACTTCGGCAGATTGTCATACACTATTTCCTGATAGTGCACTACATATTTTCCAGTAATTCTATCTATAATCTGAAGTTTAATCTTTTTGGGATGCTTATCCAACAGATCGATAACCACCTTAACTCTAGCCGCACTAGGTCTCGTTCTTTCTTGTGTCGCCTTGTCCACAGCAAGAGCTTTACCAACAGTTGATGCTATAGACATTAACGACCTCTTAGCGAAGAAATTAGGCGGCAAACCTGGTAGTGAAATCCACATGACTGCCATAGTTGTCTCTTCCTTCGGATTGAATCCTAGCGTCGATGGGAAAGTTCTAAAGAAGTATTCGTCGCCTTTGGATTTAAGATATCCAGTCGACCTTGAAAGGAAACGAACATAATCATTGAATAGATCAAACCTGACCAACACATGACGAAAGTCCAACTGCCCAACGTTACAGTGTCCTTGTACGTCAAATTGCGACGAAAAAATTCTTCGAACCTCCTGTAGGTCAGGTTTTCCATATGAAAATTTAACCACAACTGCCTGATGTAGCCCTTCTTCCCTTATGAAGTTGTTAACATCTTCCATTGTGAATTCTATCACTGGTTCTCCATGATCGAGTTTAACAGGAAATAATTCGTATTTTGACGACACTAGCGTGGACTGTTTTGGTTGAAGTTTTGCAGCGTAGGATTGGTTTGAATTATGTTTAGGATCAGTTTCTATATGGTTTTGAGTTATCTCTCCCACAACCAAAGGCTGGGGAGAGATCAATGCAGCCATGGCTGCCCAAGCTTTGAGGAAAAAATCGCCAGAGAAGGAGGCTAGGCTAGAGAGAGTGTTAAATAACCTCGCTTATGACAAATTTGGGCGAGTTAAAATAAATTGTGTCAATAGACAATCAATAATGATCCAACCCACTTAGAGTTGCTTCGTTAAGAATATTTGAACCAATTCAGACTAAACAACGCATCATAATTTAAACTATTTTATCATTTGTTTGTAGATTTTTTCTATAATTTGTGTTACGCCAAATCAAGAGAAACAACAATTACATGTGGATGAACAACAACCAAACCAACAAATCAAAAGAGATTATTACTTTTGGGTTTTCGTTATGTATTAATTTACACTAATTTGGGATGCATGGACCCATTAATGAAATGGATCTTTACACAAATCTAATCGGGGCATTTGCATCTATACCCGCTTTCTTGGGTCACGTTTTAACTTGTGCCCGCTTTGCAAAAAAATTGCAAGCGTACCCACTTTTTCGCGTAACTTCAGCATACGGGGCTAAAGTAGCAAAGGCAATCACGCAAAACTTCAGCATTCTAGTAGACGGGACTGAAGTAGCAAGTATGCTGAAGTTTTTGTTTGTAATTGCTGAACTTAAGCATAGTAGTTGAAGTTTTGTTCTCTATTTGCTAAAGTTTTTGTTTTGTAACTGGCGAACTTCAGCTCTAGAGCTGAAGTATTTGTTTTGTAACTGGTGAACTTCAGCTCTAGAGCTGAAGTATTTGTTTTGTAACTGGCTAGAGCTGAAGTTTTTATTTTATAACTGTCAAACTTCAGCTCTAGAGCTGAAGTTTTTGTTTGTAACTGGCGAACTTCAGCCTTCTTAGAGTTGACAACGCCAACATTCCAAGATGGTGCCTAGTGGTTCTGAGTTTGTTATACCTATCTGAAGTGCTAAGCTCGATGTGGTTGATAATAAAGCAGGCATCAAGAAGCATCATTAAGGCAAATTCATGATCATTGTACTTGTCTGTGGAGCCCTCAACATAACAATTTCTTGCATTGTCGACAACTTCTAGTATCTTGTTATAGAAATAAGCTACGTCCTTGTTACTGCCCGAGACAAACATTTCAAGGGTTATATCCTTGAAATCCTCTGCTAGCTGCTTGTTACTGCCTGAGACAAACATTTCAAGGGTTATATCCTTGAAATCCTCTGCTAGCTGCAGCTCTAGTTTACCATGGTGATAAGGTCCCAATAAAACTACCTTCGGATCATACTCGTGCCTGTTGTATTCGTCCATCTTCAGCAGGGGTAAGACTTTCTGTATTCGTCTTCTCCACGAGTATGTATATTCTCTTGGCATAGAGTCTACCTTAGGAAGCTGCTTCACCATCACTGAAGCTTGATCATCTATTTTTTGATCAATTTCTACAAATAGCTCCTCTTGTTAAGTTGAGGAGGAGAAGGAGGAGGAGAAATGGGGCTGAAGTTATTTAAAAAGTGGGTATAAATTAAAAAGATTTAAAGAAAATGGGTATAGATTAAATGGGGGCGACCAAATAAGACATCCCGTGCAATTTTTACAATATAATCAGCCCAACTCGGCCCATTAATGAATTCATCCCCGATCCGACTTGGAGAGGTTGAATAGATTACATTTATATGGGCTAAATATAACACCTCTTAGTTACTTCTATTGAGCTACCATCTAACTCTTGAGAAAGTATCATGAGAAATATTTATTTTTATCCGTTCCCAAAAGTAATAGCAGATAAAATTTATATATATGTGTGATTACATACATATAATATACATATTTTATACTGTATTAGGCTAGCGAATGCAATTAGTTTCCTCCAACCGGTCTAACTTATATCTTGACCAAGTATCAGCTCATGATTTCCACCAAGTGGTTTTTGACTTTTCACTGAAGGATCGTTTTGGTTGGAATACGATTTATACTGATATAAGTTATGCCGGTATAAGTTGTATTGGATAAGTTATGTTGGGATTAATTTTGCTGGGATTGTTGTTTATTCGTTGTTTGGTATGTTGTATTAAGAATGACAATTGCATAATTTCTAAGAAGAAAATGTATAAGTTATACCGGTGCTAATTACCCCACCTTCTATGAGGGATAAGTTATCCCAGTGTTAAAATTAACACCAGGATAACTTATACCTGGTTTGCTAACCAAACAGGGTATTAAGATGGTATTAAATTTTTATACCACCCTTATACCTTCTTATACCTCATACCAAACGACCCCTGAAAAGTTTTCACCTTTATTAGTTCAAAAATAAATCATAAGTTAACAAGAGTAATAGAAGCATAAAAGTGATTTGACGACTGAAATACGCACTGTATCAACAATATGATATTACAGCATAGCCTATTTACCTAGAATTTAGTATCTTCCATTTACATTAAGTGCTGATAATAAGATTTGGTATAATGGTCACTTTTTAAGTATAGAACTCTTGAAATCTTGGGTCACTGAACTGCTTATCGCTTGACATAGCACATATTATACAACTTTGGCGGCTGGACAAACAAATGTGCAAAAAATAACAAATAAACTGCTCCATTTTCAGGACTTAACAAACAAATTACTGTCATTTATTGGCATCCCTTTTCCGAAGAATATGCACTTAATTTTCGCCAGTGGCAGAAGGTATCTTTCTATTTTTCGGCCCGTCCATTGAGAAATGGTACTAAAGCTCTCTTTTTATGAGAGAGCCTATTTTTATGACTACTGAAAATGGCAGAAAACACCTTTTACCTTAGAGCGTTAAAAGGAGTAATCATCACATTATGCTCATTTTAATTGGGGGAAAAATGAAACACAGAGAAATTACATTCAGTACATTGTCCTCTACATGAATAGAGAGAGCATCAAAAAACAAACTTAGACAGAAATCCATTGTCATGTTAACTGTCATCTGGTCAAATACTGAATAACTTTGGTACAAATATATGTTCCTATAAGAGCAGCAGCAGAATCTAGAGCATAGACAAAGATACCTTAGAGCTACTGCGCTCTGGCAACTGGCTCTAATGCTTCAATAGTCACCACACTATTACCGCGAATTACCTGAAAGAGAAATTAAGGACCAGCTTACATTCACTTACGGGACATTTATCCTTATGTAGCTTTTCCAGATTAAAAAGTAACAGTTAAAGCAACAAAATCTCATCAAATTAGAAAAAATCAAATGCGGTTCCAAAGAAAATAGGCTTGTGAATGTGGATCATATATCAACAGTCTGGCTTTTACACCAGAGATGAACTGCAAAGAAGGGAGAAAAAGAAAAGGGAATAAGAGACTCACCACCATGCCAATTTCATTCTTCTCATTGCCATTAACTTCCACAGTGTTGTCAATGACCAAATTCATGAACTGATCAAACCCACGAAGAGTGCCGATGACTAAGCGGTTGGCATTCAGCTTAACTGTAAAAGATAAAAGGCATTACTAAAATGTGATAGCCATCTCACAAGGCAATTAACTAACAGAGGAATGTAAATTTAAAAAATATATATATGCAGACCATAAAGATTGATTCTCTCTCAGTAAAAAATGATATAGAGAAATTTTAAAAAAGATAAACTTTGTTCAATTGCACTATCAACAAGTTCTATGAAGGAATGCATGTAAGGTTAATGCAAAAGATGCATTTCCAGCGTCACAACAATGAGTTATTTATTCAAGTGAAGGGGCATCTATGCTTGGACAAAAGTTGCACTCCCAATTTGTATGCATTTCAATGTTGTCTTTTTGGAGCAATATGGCAGTTGTACATGACACACAAGATGTGAAGGCCATATGCGACATCATTCATTCTTGATACAGTCAGTACGGGCTTGTTTTTATTGTAATTTTTACGCCACTAGCAGTCTATTGATGCTGGTTTCATATATAACATTACCTTACTTCTCAAAAGATACCAAACAATTTTGCATGGACAAATGTAAGCAGAGCAGAAGATAGCAATAGCCAAGCAACTATACTTTATAGCGCAGTATGTCCATAAACTTAAGAGCCCTAAAAACCACTTAAAAAATATTCTTTATCTTCAAACTAGTGACTAGTTCAATGAACAAACATTAAAATGATCAGACATGCCTTCCAAATGATTGAGTTGTTGCGATTTACCCGAGTTTCTAGTGAAAATGAATCACGGGAAGTCTGATTCAACCTAACAGTTCTGGCCCTCTGCCTCTGGTTAACAGAATTAGACTTCAGAACCAACCAACGGGAAAAGTTGTACATCAATGATGAGCCATGGCTGAAATCCAATTTCATGAATGGCATACAGGGTTTGAAGCAAAAAGAAACTAAGGCAAAGTGTCAGGCGATTTTAAATGGTTTAACTTGATCCTTCTTTAATTTATTCATTTATATTTGGTTCATGATAGGTACTGATGCTTTTCCTAATAAACTTTTCCTTATCAAAAGAAGAAAAATAGTGATGCCCTTACAAAGAATAAGGTTGACTTACCAAAATCTATCTGTCTTGTTCAGTTGTTCCATCTATTATGACTTACAAGTAAAGCATACACATTGACAAAAAGCAAAGAAAATGCAAATAAGGAGAACGCCTTATAAGAGTGGATAGGAAATTTCGTCCATCAGATCTCAGTTGAGCTAAGACTCAGCAATTTTAATATGGTTCGCTTACTCATGAACTACAACCTCCTCTTAGCTTTACAGGGATTACTTAAATAACTCATGAATTGTCATATTCTTTCCTTTTCCACTTTATTTTTAAGAATTGTAAGAATTTGTTTTAAACGTAAGAGTAGAGCAACATTTCGAAGATAATACTACCTAAGCTAGAAAAGAACCATGACATACAGCGCTAGCTCCAGCATGAAATACACGAAGAGCCAAGCATATCAATATGTGGAAAAGAAAAAAAAATGTTCCATGCTTATTGAAGTTGTGTATTTTTTTTATGACCAAGAAATCTGTTGGGACAATTCTTAGGACCAATAGTAGCCTTTGGAAATCGAGGATAATAGATCCGCCCCTCGACCCTGCTCCACTTAAATACCAGGCTTAATTCGCGTGGCCCATGCTCAAACCTGTGACCAAAGCCACAAATTCATTAACCTTTGCCACTTGAACTAAGCCCTTGGTCCAGAAGTTTGTGTATTTTCTACATCCTTGAATAATGGACATCTCTTTCCTTCCTGCTTAGCTACACCAAACACAATGCAATTTGACCCAATTAGGAAATACAACATTATCCAGCTTGTGGATGATGGTAAGAAGCACTTTCAAGAATACAGGTTCAAGAATGTGCTGTTGTATGTTAAAGATAGAGTTGTATGACAAAGAAGTGTTGACCCAAGAGTGAAATATGAAATCAAAGGTGTACTAAGGAGTCCAAAATATCTCCATGCACTTTGGCTTTACAATGAAATCATGATTTCGCTGAAGCAACCACAAATCATTGAGTGAAGAACCCTGATAACTATCATGGACAACCTTATGAGGATAATAATAAATCAAAATTTCCAAGCATAAACAACTAAAAAGCTAACATCAGTTCTAGGATGTGTATGAACTATGAAGTTTTCCTTTGGGCTTGAAATGAGAAAGATTCACTCAAAATCTAGGTTTTACTGACGTCCTTTAACTTCATGTCATATAGGTCTAAAGTTTGTGTAACCAACTTGAATAGATCTGACAATGTATCTAATTAAAAAGAAAAAGGAAAAAGGAAACATAGCAAAGTATGTTTCCATTAAAGCGAGTATGGTTGTGGTTCAACCACGATATTCAAAATCAAACCCAATGTATATGTTGTTTCAGAAGAAATTCTTGAGAACACTATGCAGCTGCTTTAACACGCTAAATAGGCATCTCTAGTCAATGGCGATTAGTTCAATATTTTTCAGCTAAGTCATGGATGATTGCAGACTATAATCATACACATTGGATTCATCGTTGGCTTACATCTATTTCCGAGAGGATGATCTATCATCATGTCTCGTCCACAGATGACATAGAGTGTCTATTTTGAAAAATGTCTAACAAAAGATAATGACGCGTACATTAAAAAGGTTTTTGACAGCCCGTGTTTCTTATAGCAGGTAAAAGTAACATATGTTATCGACACACTGAAATAGCAGGTAAAATTAACATAAGTTATCCACACTGAAACATCATAGGTTTACAAACGCATAGGTGTCTGCAAATGTTGGCATATCACTTGAATTGAAGAATTAAAGCAGCATAAACAAAATATAATGAGAATATGTATCAATCGCATAAGCATTGCGTAAACCCTACAGGGGTAGTCTACTAAAGGCTTGACCATAAACTCTTAACAAAAATACTTAAACCCTAAATAAACTGCGGAAAAAACAAATTACCTATCCAAATAAAGTAGTACGTAAGAACATAAAGCATTGTAACTTACTTTGAAGTTGCTTGTCCATATACCTGCAGAGCAAACAAAACGGAATAAAATCAAAGGAATAAGAAATCCCCAAATTCACAGAGGAAAAAGATAAAAAAGGTATAGGAAAATGAGAAGCTAAGGTTCATGAGAGAGAGAAAAAACCTACTTTTTGAGATCCGGAGGTTGACCCGACCTGCTCATCCTTTGAACCCTTTGTCTTCTACTCTTTGCTCACTGCTTGATAAGATGGAGAATGCAAGATTTTGGAGGTTTTTCAGAGTCCCGGCTAACTTGTTTTTGAGTTTTTTAAGAGCTTGATCTTTTTTAACTATTATTTATAAAAATAGCATCATTTATTGTTTATTTCATAAAGAGCACTTTTTTTTTATTAATAGCATATTATAAAAATTAAGCTCAACATCTAATAAGTTAACTTACTCACAAATCACGGAAAGTACTTTTTTTATCCATCTCCATTCTCCATTTACAACATTCATCTTCTTCACTCTATTTTTTTAAAATCTGATGCATATCTGAATGCCATCTAAATCAAGATGTATTGATTTATACATCTTTTATACTCTGTATATCAAGTATCACTTTAATTCAAAATGTATTTTATGTATATAATTTTGTATATGAGACGAGGAAGACTAACCGCCATCCTGCTCGAACCTTTGCTGCCTGAGTTATATAGCTGACTCGCTCAGCAGAAGAGCCTGACTTTTTATTATATTAGTAAAGCGCTAGCGCCCAANTTCATTTAGTTAGGCGTGGTAAAGGATCTCGCTCGAAAGAGACTCTTCACCTACTCAATTGGAATGACTCTTACCCTTACTTATCTCTTTACTCAGAGAAGTCCCTCTCGGAGCTATTCCCCGGCGCTGTGTCTTCTTTCTCGACCGCATCTTCCCCTGGAGGAGTAGTAGCATTGTTTTCTCTATGGGCAGATGACGTGGTAGCTCCATGGTTGGTTAGCTCGAAAGCTAGTTTTGACTCTTTGATCGTCGAGAAAAGATTCTACCGGGAGATCTTAACAATGAATACTGATATGGAACCAGCGGTTGTTCGGCTGCGTACTCCCCGTCTGCCTATCTCACACTCCCAAAGAGAATTTTTCTTTCTTCTTTCATTTGCCTTTCCTGCATCTTTCTTTCTATCCATAGGTTATAGGATTCTTGTCTGAGTCGCGTGGATCACAAACTGTCGGGTCATTTGATCTTCTCAGTTCCACTCGGGCATACTCTTTCATAGGCTCGACACAGGTTGTGACGTCGGGTCCTCTCTTCTCTTCATGAATCTCAGAGCGTACTCCGGTCTCCCTTGGCAATAGTTTCGTTTCTGATGTCTGCCTTGATGAGTGGTTATTTGTGAAGGGCCATCTTATTTTGAAAAGTATTGTTAATGTATATTTCAAATATATTTTATATGTCAAGTGCCATTTTAATTCAGGATGTATTTTATATGTCAAGTGCCATTTTATTTATATATTGTCACGACCCAATTTTCGGAGTCGTGATGGCGCCTGCCGTGGAACCAGGCCAGCCACCTATTTATATCTAATCTGGATTCGATTACCAGAGAAATATCATTTTTTAACAAATCTGAAGATAATAACAATAATAAATCTGAAGTTGAAACCATCTATGAAACCAAAACTTAAATCCTACAATCCCGGATCCAATGTCACACAGTCATGAGCTGCTAATACATAATGTAAATAAAAGATGAATAGACAACATAGTCTGAAAAGTAAATAACAACGGGTAGAATAGGAAAGAGATGACGAGACCACGGTCGCCAGCTGCTACCTCGACAACTCTGATGGAAACTGTCAGCTACTCAATGACCAGATCCGGGTCCCGATGTACCTGGATCTACACACAAGGTGCAGGGGGTAACGTGAGTATACCAACTCAGAAGTAACGAACCCAAATTATGGGCTAAGAGGTAGTGACGGACTAAACCTCTGATATTTATGAACAACGGTATATAAACTTGGACATGACGGTAATATAACTGAAAATAAACAAGGTGCACCAATTATGTCTGTACAACCTACATACCAGCATATGATCATAAGGAATCAGAAATGATATATACACAGTATCCCAAAACTCTCACAAGGAAGTCCACTCAGTACTAGAATTGGCCTCAGGCCCAGGGAAAGTCCATCCCGGATTATACATAAACCCAAGTGACGTAGTCACCTAGTACTGAGGAAAAGGTCAATCCAGCCCCACGGAGAAGATCCATCTCCAGAACATATCACTCGGACAAGATCCATGTCTAGGGACGATCCATCCCTCAATATCTCAATAACTTCGGACAAGATCCATGCCCAGGGAAGATCCATCCCTCAATATATGTGCGCTCACTAGGGGTGTAAAGACTCCGGAGGGTCTCCTATAAGCCCAAGCGCCATATCAAGCCAACGAAGGCATGATTCGAGGATCGTTGCGGTGTGCAGTGCGATCTCATAATTGTCTCCATACCAGGCTCTCGGCCTCACTCAGTCCATACTTTCCAGTCTCACTCACAAGGCTCACAGATATAAGAATCAACCCAAAACAATGATAACATATAAATAAACTAACAAATACTGAGACTGAGGCATGAAACATATGCTATAACAAGACTAAGTATATGAAAGCAAATAGTCACAGACAGAGACAACAGTAACTGACCATTCCGGTCTGAACATATTGGCGTGAAGCCTTAGCATTTATACTTAACATGATTTCTAATGTGTTCATGGTAAATACAACCTTCACAGTACAAGTATCAGCCTGAAATAACCATTAGGCGGTGCCTTGGGAAGAGTCAGGCCACAAACATTCGGCGTACGCCCGCATGCCCGTTACTTGGCGCGTGCGTCACCTTAATTAACATCAAATACCAGATAATTTGGGGTTTCGAACCCTCAGTTCCAAGTTTGGAAACGTTACTTACCTCAAAACCGGCTAAAATACTAGTCCGCAGTGCCTTTGCCTCTAGGTTCGGCCTCCGAGTGCTCCAAGTCTACCAGAAATCAGATTTGTACCATTATAATATGCCAAGGAACGAAACCCAATTGAAATTTATCAAAATACTCAGAAATCCCGAAATTGGTCAAACCCGACCCCTAGGCCCATGTCTCGAAATTCGATAAAATTTACAAAACTGGAATCCTTATCCTTCCCCGAGTCTACCCATATCAATTTTACCAAAATCCGACCTCAAATACCCATTCAAATCATCAAAAGAATTTCCCAACTTTTCTTCCCATTTTTCCCCAAGTTCCACTTTGATTCCTCAATTTACATGGTAAAAATCAATACTAATTCGTGAAATTAGACCAAAAGTGATTGGAGAATACTTACCACAAGAACCCCACTGAAAATCTCTCCAAAATCCTCCTTTTCCCGAGCTCTCTAATGGTGTTTTGAAATATGTCCTAAAACCCTCGCTTTTAGAACTTAAACTTTCTGCCCAGTGATTCCTTCATCGCGATCGCAGACATCCAGTCGCGGAGAGCAAATTCCACAGCCTCAATATTTAACCCTATTTGATCGCGAACAATACTACGCGATCTCGATTCATTATGCCCCAAACCAACGCGATCGCGGTCTTATCCATGCGAGCGCGTAGCACAACTGACCAGCCCCCACACGTGCCTCTCTATCTCTACGCGATCGCGAACTAGGCCACGCGATCGCACTGATTAAGCTGCTCACCTTACGCGATCGCACCCTTACTTCTGCGATCGTGATGCACAAATTCCCCCTGGCCTCCTTTAACCTTACGCGATCGCAAACAAATCCACGCGATCGCGATGAACAATTTACTGCTGCAATCACACCAGAAAACCAGCAATCTTTTCCAGTCCAAAAGTGCTCGTTTGAGCTTCCGAAATTCACCCGAGGCCCCCGGGACCCCAACCAAACTTACCAACATATCCTGTAACATCATTCAAACTTAGTTGCACCCTCGGAACACCCAAAATGGCATCAAAACACCAAAATCACATCAAATTCAAGCCTATGAACTTTGAATTTCCTAAATTCCACCAATGATGCCGAAACCATCCAAAACACCTCCGATTGATCTGAAATTTTGCACACATATCCAAAATGACATTACAAACCTGTTCCAATTGTCGGAATTCCATTCCGACCCCTATAGCCTATTTTCCACTGCCGACCAGAAATCACCAAAAACTAACTTTCGCCAATTCAAGCATAATTCTACATCGGACATCATAAAAATATTCCGAATACACTCCTAAGTCCCACATCACCTAACGAAGCTATCCGAGACATCAAATCCGCATTCCGAGGTCATTTACCAATAAGTCAACTCTCAGTTGACTTCTCCAACTATAAGGCTATCTTTAGAGACTGTGTGTCTCAATTCTCACTACAACCATTCCGATTCTGTGCCTACCAACTCTAACACATCATAAACAGTATAACCAACCTATGAAAAGGCAACAACAGTAAATATAATGCAGGTTCTATAGAACGACCGACCGGGTCATTACATTCTCCCCCACTTAAATATATGTTCGTCCTCGAACGTGCCTGGAGTTGTTCCAAACACCACCAAAATTATTGTGTAACCTACCATGCACATGTTCGGAGGTGATCCCACATCACCTTACCCCATATAGGTCTAATAGCGCAACACAGTTGAATCCTCGAGATCCAATCCTGACCCATAAACCTTATAACCAAGTTTCCACTTCTGAAATAATTTACAAGTTCAAATTTCCACGACTATGAGCTGAAATAGTCTGGACACGCTGTATCAAGCCACATCCGTAACACAAGATGAAATTCCATAATATACCGCATGACTCAACCACCTATAGTGATAACTCCTAACCACAATAGTTGTTCAAACAACTCAATACCGGTACCTACCCTCTTATCAAACCATGCCTCGCTCTAACGCTTCCATATACTGCCGATGATGAAAGAACCACGTATAAACCAGCAACCATTCGTCCGATCAGTATCAATACCATCCAGATCCATAACTTGTGCAACTTGTGCACTTAATAACCTCATCCCAAGAGCTCAATTCATAAAATAGAGAAGACTCACACGAGAGGACTATCTTGCCACTAACACTTACCATTACCACGTCATTCTAAAAGCCTGACACACACCGTAAAATCAGAACACACGAATCTGACACCAAGGATCATACCTCTACCTAACTCCGCTGCAAAGCATGATCCCATCCAACCGCTGGACCACATGACATACTCCAAGCCACTTTGCTCAAAATCAATAACCATGTGAAATTCGACATCAATTACTCAAAAAGCATTTCCATAACCACAGGGGAAATCGGACGATACCATGCCAGCGAACCAGAAAGAACATAACCAATACGTCTCAATCATGCAACACCCAATTACTTACCTTACTCAAATCTCACTATCAATCCCAGATAGAACCGCACCCTATGCACATATAACCAACAATCACATCTCCTCGAAACATCAAAAGGCAACTCATAGATCACTCCAAAACACGAATAAACTCAATGACAATCGAATGGTACATCCCTCAACAATAGCAATTAGGAGTCAACAAATTCCGACTTAGTGTAGAACACACACCCATACTGGCCTACCAATAATTCTAAATCAACTCTGGTCATCCACATCAGGTAGATAACTCTCCAACGGTTCATAATGATTGAATCATGACATATACTAACACCTGACTAGCTTTGCTCGCATCCTCATAGTTCACAACCACAAAATAATCTGTTTATTAGAACTCTTAGTCTCAAAGTCCATGAAGCGCACAAATTTACCATATATGATCCCAACTTCACCACTCGAATATATAACATGTCTCTAATACCCAATTATTCCACAAGGGATACCCCATAATTCATTTGTGTCACCAAGCAACCTTGAATATCAACAGTCGATCCAGCAAAAGAGCACTGAAATACCAATAAAGTACCCTTAACTCGACACATTGTCGTTTCAGAATGTATACCCTCGTCAAGTCGCACAATAGTGACATCATCTACCTAGTCGTCTAAAATTGTCGATGCCGTCTAAGAATCTCACATATGCAAATTCTCAACTCTACACCACATACCGCATACGCCATACAATCCTATGATAAATATGAGGACTTCATGCTCCCCTCCGAGCCACAAACAACTACGTACCCAACTGGCCAAGAACTTTCCATTGATCCCATTTAGAAGCAAAATCACTATACATCACATGGCCCTCACGCCAGTAGAAAATATACATCTCTAACCGTGGTAGAAACCATCAAGAACTCTCTGAATCACATTTGTACAACACCAAAACGTCAGGACTGAATTCTTCTAACTCAACCAAGCTACGCATGCCACCGAATCCCAAGAGAATTGCTAAGAAACACATGTAACAACTCATTACCTCATAAACACCCAAAGAACTAATTATATCCCTTACTATGTTGATCCAACCTACTACCAGGTTGTCCTATTTATTCAAGTTCCTTCTAACTTACCTTCGAATTGATACTTCTTCTTGCCATGATACCGCAATTCTCAATCCAGACTCACCACACGAAACCCAAGCTTAAAACCATACCATCTAAGGCTCATAAGACGATGAATACTCTCTCAAATACCCCAAAAAGCACCACATTAAAAATACTTACCCTGAAGAGACTTCATGCGAATCTAAAGTCATTACCTTCACCTTCCTGATGCTGATATGTAGAATCCATGATAAGGTAGAAATTCCACAAGTCTTGACACCCTCTAACGCAAATCTCAATTCTAGCCAAATGCACACCTTGAAAATTCCCAATTGTTACGTATAACCTTGAATCCATCAGAACCACCCTCGAGAGTCATCCACTCTACATAAATCTCAATTAAACTGATCAAACAGATCAAACGACCTTACCCCATTTGCACACCAACATACTAGGAAGTAGTACACACACCCGAAGCAACAAGCAAATTCCTACACTGCACACACTACACCTTTTTCAACTACAACTCAATCATTCAATAAAATCCCTTTACCCATAGAGTACTTTACAACCTGTATCGAAAATCCCCATCACTCGAGTCATTCACAAACTCCACATCTGCAGATCATAACTGATCCACAAATATACCTCGAACTGAAACCAATACACCACATAGTCGTGCAATCAACTTATCATTATCAGCCTCCCCCACTTGGCTCAAAGCCAACGACCAAGACAAACAATAACTCACAATGCTCATACACTATCACTGTCACCATACTGCAGTGAAATTCAACTAAATCCTTCATAAGATCATATGACACAAACCATATGATATTCCACATCGTATGCAAATCTCGTATTCACCATTGTAATAGTCATGCCAACTTCCACAAGCGATCTAAATTCAAATTGCAACATATATCAATTTCTGATAAAAAAAAAGGACTTACTACATAATCACCTAAGGATCACACAACCTCAGGACACCCCGCGGGAGATAGCCCCGCCTGCTTAGCCTCAAACTGATATCTCTTTATACCCTTCCAAACATCATAGCTATTACGCAATCACTTTATCCTTCTGCATCTAAACACAACCAACTCCTACCCTCGAGGCATCATAATACACGGTATAAGAACCTGAAGCTGATGTCAGAACTAACACTAGAGTTGTGGTCAAAGAAATCTTGAGCTTCTGGAAGCTCTACCCACCCTCGTCTGACCACATGGATACCCTCACTGGACACCACGTGTCCCAAGAATGCTACTGATCTGAGCTAAAAATTCACACTTGAAGAACTTTGCATATAGCTTCTCCTCGCTCAATCTCTACAATCCAACTCTCAAATGTTGAGCATGCACCCTCCAGCTACTAGAGCACGCCCGGATGTCATCAATGAATACATTAACAAAAGAGTATTAATACGGCCGGAATATGCCGTTAATCAAATGCACGAATGCTGCCAGGGCATTGGTTCGCCCAAAAGACATTAGCAGGAACTCGTAACACAACAGAAGGATCCATTTTACTCCACAACTAAGCAACATGAGAGGTCTCCCAATACACTCACAACTCGAGGCAATATGCCATCTCCAGACAGAAGTCAAATACTCAATGGTTCTTGATACATCCCCCGCCAATTCATTTTGTCACAATCAAACAACCTGAACACACCTAACCATCAGATCACACTCATGTAGTCATCTAGTCACAAAGCCCCATCAATAAGGGCACAAACGGGCATATAAGTTCCCCAACCACATGTTCTCACACAAACAAAATCTCAGCACTCAAGCAACAGACAAAATCCAGCCTCAAGTCCTCCAGACTGGCCCATTATCAACATGCTAAAAATCACATCTCATCCATGGAAGTCACAAGCCATCGGTGCACGACTGATACCAAGCGCTCACGTGCGCATTCGAATACATGAAAGGAATTCACGGAGTTACGCTTTTGAGTGAATAAAATGGATTCACACGACAAGAATTCAAGAATGTGAGATTTTTCCTAAGGGTTACAGACGTCTCTGTACCGATCCGCAAGACTCTACTAAACCTGCTTATGACTGGTGAGACCTATTCAACCTAGAGCTATAAAACCAACTTGTCACAACCCAATTTTCGGAGTCGTGATGGCGCCTGTCGTGGAACCAGGCCAACCACCTATTTATATCTAATCTAGATTCGATTACCGGAGAAATATCATTTTTAACAAGTCTGAAGATAATAAAAATAATAAATCTGAAGTTGAAACCATCTATGAAACCAAAATTTAAATCTTACAATCCCGGATCCAGTGTCACACAGTCATGAGCTGCTAATACATAATGTAAATAAAAGAGGAATAGACAACATAGTCTGAAAAGTAAATAACGACAGGCGCCATCACGACTCCGAAAATTGGGTCGTGACATATATATATATAAATAATCTTAATTAAATTTAAAATAAATTTTTTAATGTATATTTCACATGTCTAAGTGTCATTTTAATTGAAGATGTATTTTTTATGTATATGTTTTGTATATTTTATATGTGTTAATTCAAAGTATATTTTTATATATACGTATTGCATATATTAACGCATATTATTATCGAAGTAAGATCTTTATGTTAAGAAAGGAAGAAAGAAGTAAGAGAAAAACTTAAGAAAGATAATTAAAAACAAAACAAATGGAACAAATTCAAATTTATATTGGCTTCGGCAGAAAACAAAACCAAGAAGACGAAGAAAAAGAAGGAAAGCTATTCGATAAAGAGAAAAAAAGACATGATTTTGTACAAATAATTATTAATTTTCCATTCAAATTGCTTATGTTTAGGGATTAATAATTAATATTCTTATTTTAATGAAACTGTGTGCTACAAATATAAATATTTTCCTGCCATATCTGTAATATTGAATTTCATGCTAAGAATTTGTTATATTTCTTTTAAACTATGACAGTTATGTAAAGTCCCCAATTGTTTTCTAGCTCCCAATCCCACTCTTTATTTGGTTTAGAAAACCCAAGCCCATTTTGGGCTATAAACCGGGCCCAAATTTAAGAGTCCAGCTCTCCATCTGTTACAAAAAATGATCCCGTATATTTGATATATAAATAATCTTTTAAATATACTCCGCTATTTTGATGCTTTAAATTTATCAAAAATGATCACCTTTGATCTCTACTAAGTATTTGACAAACTCTCACTATTAATTTTACAGCTTGTTTGGATGGTTGTGACCAGTAGTATCGTATCGTATTGTTACTTTAAATGTGATGTTTGTTTTGATTGTTACTTAAATTCTATTGTATCGTATCATTTAATCTGTCATACGTAACAACGAAATGTGTCACTTTATGTAACGACCGATTTGATGTGGTCGCGTCGTTACCTTGTCTTTTTCTATCAATCTCGCCCTTAATTATTGTTAAATAATTTTATTTTATCATTTATCTTACCTTTTTATATAGTAATTTTACCCTATATCATCAATTATCTTTATAATATTGCAAGTTTATTCTTCATATTGCTGGTGCATGATATCATGAAATAATGGGAAACGACACAATCTATCCGAACATTATATTCATCAAATGATACAGTACAATGCAATATGATACAATACATTATAAAACGATATGTAACAACCATCTAAACAAGCTGTTAACGGAACATATTTAATCACTTGGAACGGCAGCCCAACTAAAAATGGCCTAGGTTTGAAGTCTTTACCTAGTTTGGCCCAAGTTGTATATAATTTGAAAGAAACTTTTCAATCTTTAGCCCATTATTAAAGACATACTTTTAGTTTTTTTTCTTTTCTTCTTTCTTCTTTCCCAGCATACTCAATCTCTCTTCTCCCGCCTCTCTCTGTCCTATCTCTTCACTCGCCTCTCTCTTCGTCCTCCCTAAAAATTACAAAACTTTTTTGTACACACTCGTGATAATCCTCGCATTCTATGTCAATTAGATTTCGATTTTTAAGTTAATTGACAAAAAGAGGTTAAGGATTCACAATAAAATTTGACATATCAATCCAAAAGCTATCAGATTTGGACTAAAACTATCAGATCTTGCCTAAAAGAGCATCCCCGGCGATCTCATCTCATGTTTTCTCAGCGACCTCGTCTCATGCTTTATTATTTCTTTTAGTTTTTGTTTCATCCTTTGCTACTGGTAAATCCTAGATCTGAATGCCAAAACCTCGCCGGAAAAATTCAAAACCAGCAACCACCGAAAATTGTAATATGGTGATGGACAAAAGGTGTTTTCTAGTATAAATTTGTATAGGTAGTGTTTATACACACTTATACAATATTGTATAAACATGTATAAGTGGGTTATATGCGTACGATGTTGTATAAATTAGATATATTTTTAATGTATAAGTGTGTATATACATTGTACGTGTATAATAGGCATCCATAGATGTTTGACACTTTCTTCTTTTTTTATTCTTTGTCTTATTTTTCTGATATACATTATTAGAGATTGTATATACAAGTTTATACAAAGTTATACATCATTATACACGTAATGCACATGTGCAGTTAAATCTAAAATTAAAATTTTATATGTTCAATCTATGTATAAATCGACTTTTCTTGTTGATTTATTTGAAAAAACATGAACGTACAATAGTTTTTTCAATTTTTATTTATTATTTATGCTATTTGGAACTTGGAAAAGAAGAAAACTTATGGTTTTCAAATTGCATTATATATGAATTTGATTTTTTTGTAGCTGGAATAGGAATATATACAAACTTGGGGAAGAAGAATAAAAAATCAACAAATTTTTGTGCTTAAAGATCTGCAGAATAAAAAAAATGCTTGTTTTTCAAACTTTGGCCTATTGTTAATGGGCTATTTATTTGCAAAGTTGTAATTGGATTATTCTGCTGCAATGTATATAGGTGGACTGTATTTTTGTGTAATTCTCCCTTACAAAAAATGATCCCTTATATTTGAGTATATAAATAATCTCTTAAATATACTCCCGCTATTTTGATTCTTCAAATTTATAAAAAATGAGCACCTTTGATATCTACTAAGTATTTGACAAACTCTCACTATTAATTTTACAGCTTGTTTGGATGGTTGTGACTAGTTGTATCGTATCGTATTGTTACTTTAAATGTGATGTTTGTTTTGATTGTCACTTAAATTATATTGTATCGTATCATTTAATCTATCGTACGTAACAACGAAATGTGTCACTTTATGTAACGATCGATTTGATGTGGTCGCGTCGTTACCTTGTCTTTTTCTCTCAATCTAGGCCTTAATTATTGTTAAATAATTTTATTTTATCATTTATCTTACCTTTTATATAGTAATTTTACCCTATATCATCAATTTTCTTTATAATATTGCAAGTTTATTCTTCATATTGTTGGTGCATGATATCATGAAATGACGGCAAACGACACAATCTATCCAAACATTGTATTCATCAAATGATACATTACAATGCAATATGATACAATACATTATAAAACGACATGTAATAACCATCCAAACAAGTTGTTAACGGAACATATTTAATCACTTGGCAAGGCAACCCAACTAAAAATGGCCTAGGTTTGAAGTCTTTACCCGGTTTGGCCCAAGTTGTATATAATTTGAAAGAAACTTTTCAGTCTTTAACCCATTATTAAAGACATACTTTTAGTTTTTTTTTCTTTTCTTCTTTCTTCTTTCCTAGCATACTCAATCTCTCTTCTCTCACCTCTTTCTTCGTCCTCTCTGTTCACTCGTCTCTCTTCGTCCTCCCTAAAAATTACAGAACTTTTTTGTACACACTCGTGATAATCCTCGCATTCTATGTCAATTAGATTTCTATGTTTGAGTTAATTGACAAAAAGAGGTTAAGGATTCACAATAAAATTTGACATATCAGTTCAAAAACGATCAGATCTGGACTAAAACTATCAGATCTTGCCTAAAAGAGCATCTCCGGCGATCTCATCTCATGTTTTCTCGGCGACCTCGTCTCATGTTTTCTTATTTCTCTTAGTTTTTTTCTACTGGTGAATCCCAGATCTGAATGCCAAAACCTCGTTGGAAAAATTCAACACCAGCAACCACCGAAAAATATAATATGGTGATGGACAGAAGGTGTTTTCTAGTATGAATTTGTATAGGTAGTGTTTATACACACTTATACAATATTGTTTAACCATGTATAAGTGTGTATATATGCGTACAATGTTGTATAAATTGGTTGTATAGGTAGTTATACATTGTGATGACCCAAAAGGTCATCCCGTGTATTTTTAGCTAAATCTGTGTCCCGAGGTCATGAGAACCTCCTTTTATCCCACCTTGATTCGCGTGCTCAACTCAGGCGTGTAGCCGGGAAGCCTTTATGAGAAAAACTAATGAAAATGATATTTTTGTGTTGAAATTTGAGTAAAGTTGACCTTGGTCAACATTTTTGGTAAACGGACCCGGATCTGTGATTTGATGGTTCCGGAGGGTTCGTAGGAAAATATGGGACTTGGCCATATGCCCGAAATCGAATTCCGAGGTCCCAAGTCCGAGAAATAAATTTTTAAAGAAAACTGTTTTCTGAAAAATATAAACGTTTTTGAAAATGAAATTCTATGTGATGTGGTATCGGGCCCGTAGCTTGGTCCCGGAGCCCGGTACAGGTTCGATATGATTTATGTGGGTTATCTATGAAATTTGGTGAGAAACGGAATCCATTTGACGTGATTCGGACCTAAATTGCAAAATTTGATGTTTAAAGGAGTTTTGAGAATTTTTATTGATTTTGGGGTTTAATCCGATGTTTATGATGTTATTTTGGTGATTTGATTACATGAATAAGTCCGTAGGATGTTTTCGAGCTTGTGTGCCCTTTTGGTTTGAAGTTCCGAGGGCTCGGGTGAGTTTCAGGTAGGTCCCGAGATGTTTTTATGCTTAGAACAGGGTTGTTGCAAGTTTAGAGAAGTACAGATCTCTGAACCCGCCAGTGCGGTCTGCGGTCGCCTTTGTGCGGTCCGCGGTGAAAGGGTCTTCGCGGCCGCGGTCGCCTTTGTGCGGTCCGCGGTGGAAAGGTCTTCGCGGCCGCAGTCGCCTTTGCGCTGTCCACGGTGGAAGGGTCTTCGCGGCCACGGTCGCTTTTGTGCGGTCCGCGGTGGGGGACTGGGGGGGGGGGG